>JACEVL010002668.1:0-31987 GCA_020284085.1 Aporrectodea caliginosa
CATAGTTGCATACACACATACATACATACAAATGCATATAACCATAACCATAACTTTAAATTTAATAAAATACGCGGCTGCATGCATAGCTAAATCCATGCGCGCATACATACCCACATACGTATATGCGCATACATACAAACATATACCTGTATGCATACATGCATTAATGTATAATTATGTTAGATGAATCAATGTTTGTCGTATATTGTATACTTACGGCAGCGTAAACGTAGCCAGCGTTGCAGTTGCCCTGTTAAAGCCACAAATGTATCATTCCTCGTTTTAATCACTTTCAACCTTAAGTTAGTAATTCATAATACAGCTATGAACCACAGAAACCATTTGTACAAATATATTCGTTCGTATTCAGACACAATGCAATTAGTAAATCTACATTATTTTCATGTAGGATACAGAAAAAACTGTTTGGCTGTATACCGCTCAGGTATTGTGTGAAGGACTTTTAGCAGGAGTTTCAAGCACAGTTGCTCAGCGCCATCGAAGAACTATGCAGACATGATTTGCATGTATGGGGTGAGGGTAGTCAGATGGTAACACTCTTGCTTGAAGAACAAATCGATATTTAAAGACGCGAAGTCCATAAAGGTCGACTCAGACCTCCACTCCCTGGGGCATCTGTAGAATGAGCGGGACCTAACGAGCTGTGTTTAATAAGATTATGAAATTTGTACCGTCATATTTGTATGTTTCAATGTTACTTACTGCGGTTTGTCAGTGAACTTGAATATTTTCATTAGGATAACATAACACAGCACAGCATAACAAGGGTCTTAAGTGGTTCCGAAGAAATTTTGTCTGTGTTAAACCACTGCAAATTAACCTAGAACGCTTAATAGCCAATTTTCCTCGGTTCCTCTAAACAACTGTGATAGTCTCCAGTGAGACAGTACTATAATAACCCATCAACAGTACACAAGTCTACAACTCTTTCATTGAGGAATTTCTGCCCGAATCTTCCTTTCGGCTTCTTAAATAATACAGTTATTGTCTTAATGTGTTTGGTCGCATGAAATTACAAAATGTGGTGACACGAAAAGGCCTCCAAACATAGAAACCGAGGAAGATAGTATGAGACAGAGAGAAGTAGACATGGATTGAGTTCTGCAGTTTAACGACGTCATGTTGTATAGGAGACCTTTGACTTTATTAGGAAAATAATGTGTATACAGCGATTCTCACCGTTCTGAAACTGTGAGCTCCTCCATGCAGTTAAAACAAACAATGTAACTCTTCTTGCCTAGGTTACTTCTACATAGGTTGTATCAAAACCTCGTTAGTGAGATACCTAAAACTGCGTTATAATAAGTGTCCTGATACACAGCCTACATTTGATTGGGTCGATTAGAAATAGCAAGCTACATGTTTAGTGCACTCGAACCTACACAAGTCTACAACTACGTCTGAAACTGGTGTTAGATCTCACTGGATATAGTGTTAGTGTATATTCTGAGCTGATGCATTAACATAAATTATGTGTGTGTGTATTTCTATAGCGTCGTGATGAGCGAAGCTGAGCATGCGTTATGCATATCATTAATTAAAAATGCATGCTGATGTGGCAGATAGTGGACGTGTATCCCGAGTCAGTATATGCAGGTGTGCAATCTTTCTGATCACGTGACAGTCGTAAAAGAGGCGCTGTCGTAGGAAACTGTGCTGACGAGGGATTCGGAGCAACTTGAGAGCAAGCATTGCTTATCGATTTTTTCATGATCAATAATAGTTGGTCACATAATGTGGACAATAGTTTTCGTTCGACCTGCCTTCTAATGCAAACGAAACGTCATTGCTGTGTGCATTGAACGATGTTCAGACGCTTCTCATTGAAGCCATGAGATCCGCCATTGAACCCGTATACCACTGATGGTGTAGAGATGGCCTCGGGACATTGTTAGAGGCCACGATTGCGTGTACCTCTTAAGCTGCTGACCGTTTAACAGTGAACGCTCTACGATCAGTTGCCCAACTGCTGGAGACTGTCCTACTCAACATAACTGGAAGCCAGAGAATGTCCGAATGCGAGTTGCAACTGAGCAACGGAGCTGCGTTGTTCTACGAATTTCGTCATATTTCGTTTACTCTGCTTGGCACCCCTACTGTAACAACCTCCTCCTCTTCGTTTTCCACTTCCGTTCCCAATTCTTTTTCCTCGTTTTCTTCTTCCTTTGTTTACCTCTCTCAGTCCCTCTCCTTAACCATCCACCTTACCACCTCTTCCCTCTGTCTCACCTTTTTATACTTCTGCTTCCATCTACCATATCTTTTTTTTATCATCCTCCGACACACACCTCCTTCGCGTCTTATCGCACTGTTTTATGTTCACGTGCTTATATTCAAGTTGACGTACCTGATTCAAAATGCCTGGGGTGCAACCCTGTGTTTCCCAGTTGAACAACCCTGGAATTTCAAGATTCCGCTAAAACAAAACCGCCAATAAACTCGTTCTGTAGATTAGAAATTCATAATAAGGATGATGATAATGAAGATAATAATAATAATAATAATAATAATAATAATAATAATAATAATAATAATAATAATAATAATAATAATAATAATAATAATAATAATAATTTATTGTTCTTAATTAATATTAAGTCCCTGAGGGATCATGTATACCTCGGGGCAAAAAAAAATAATAATAATAATAATCGGGTCCTCCGCTCTGCTGCCCGACTGATTGGTCGTATTCCAAAATACGCTTCAGTCTCTGCTTACATGCGCGATGTTCTGCACTGGCTTCCTGCCTCGCAGCGCATCTCTTACAGGATAGCAGCCTTAGTTTGGCGGTGCCTTGCTGGCTGTGCTCCATCATACCTATCTGACCTCTGTCGTCCTGTCTCTGACCTAGCCCCCCCGTCGGGCTCTGCGTTCCTCGGCCAAGGGAGAGCTCCTTGTCCCCCGGGCCCGTTTATGTATCAAGCAGCGCCGAGCCTTTTCGGTTGTTGGACCCTCAACCTGGAATGGGCTCCCACTTGAGCTGCGCTTGATGCCTCGCAGCAATTTGCCTGCTTACTGCCGCCTTCTCAAGTCTTCTCTTTAGCAGCTGTGGCTGGGAGCGCCTCTGAGTAGGTTCCTTGAAGGATCGCTATATAAATGCTCGTAATGAATGAATGAATGAATGAATTTCACAACAGGCGTCAAATTCAGAAATAGAATTAGAGAAAAAGAAAGTCATGCAAAATAAAAAAAATTCTTACACAAATATTTTACTAGCAGTCCTGAAGCATATTTAACATTGAGCAGAGCTTAAATTTGACAGATTTGGACTAATTTTTTATTTTGGTTTTTTTACTATGTGAAACACATACAACTTTGATTCTTAAATATTTACAACTACGTTACTTAATAAATACACAATACAATATACAACCACTGTTTATAATAAGTGATTAATTAGTTTTAAGTGTGCATTAAATTATTACACAGCAACCTAAACTATTTTTACGACAAATTTTCTACATATACCATTAAATAAATTCATTTTAATAGAAAATAATGTAACGGAGTTGTAGTAACGGAGTTGTAAAATATTCATAATTAGGTCTCCATGCTCACCGGACGAGTTAAGATACACAAAATAGTTAGTTTATAGTGGCGAGGCTTTCAATTTCAATATCATTGTTGAGAGAAAAATATATATGTATATATATATATACGCAAAGTGCAATAATTACAGTCACAGAGTTGTAAATCTTTTTTGTACTATTACATTTCCGGATATATTTCAGAAAAGTGTCAACAGAAACAACCATCCATATTGATTTCTTGTTGGTAAAATCAATGCAGACTGGTTCCCTGCTATCGAAGACGCCAATTCAAAAACCGAGAGTTTTCAATTTATTCCCCAGATGGCAGAAACCCATTCGTAACGGTGTTGTAAGCAATAATTGAAGACAGAGGGTTATATTTATTTTTTAATTATGTAGTTCGTTAATAAGTTAATAAAAACCATATAGAGCAATGGATAGGCTATATGTAAGTTAATGATATAAAAATTATAAAACATCAGTTAAGCGTTTCAGCTGTTACTCTAACGTAACGTTGAATTGACTCACCATTAGAAAGGACAATACAATTTCGGTTAAAAATTGGAATTTATAATTTTTTTCTCATACTAATCATCTAAATATTATAATATAAATAATTTTTTGTAACTAATTCATGCCCTACAATGTATTTAAAAATTATAAATGATAATTTTTACTCTTTGTGTAAGCCGTCCAAAGGAGAAGACGGAAATTTATCTAATTTGCCTTCTGTTGTGAAATATACCCATAATTATGCTGGATGTGTTTCATTGGCTCCCCCTCCTGCAGCAGATCTCGTATCGGATCATTGCTTTGGTGTGGCGGTCCTTGCTGGGCCTAGCCTCTGCCTATCTGCGCGACCTCTGCTGCTCTACCTTGAGTGCTCCGGGTCGTCGCTCTCTCCGCTCTACTGAGCTGGGCGTGCTCATGGTCCCTTTGCCCGCACAGCTACTAAGCAGAATCGCGCCTTCTCAATGGTTGGCTCCCTTTGGCTCTGCGATGGCATCCCAGAATCCACTCTGAATCTTTCTATTCTTGCCTCAAAACTGTTCTTTTCAGCCGTGCTGGGGTCGGGAGCGCTCCTGGTAGTAACCTTGAAGGGGCGCTATATAAATCTTCGTAATGAATGAACAGAATGAATGAATGAATAATAATAATAATAATAATAATAATAATAATAATAATAATAATAATAATAATAATAATAATAATAATAATAATAATAACGACAACGACAACGACAACGACAACAACAATGATAACAATAATAATAATAATAATAATAATAATAATAATAATAATAATAATAATAATAATAATAATAATAATAATAATAATAATAATAATAATAATAATAATAATCTTTCCTTCAATGCACCGGGAACGAGGACCACTAACTCCAGATAGCACACCTTAGGACAGTTTCTAAGTCCCTGAGGGATCATGTATACCTCGGGGCATAAAAATAAAAAAATAATAATAATAATAATTATAATAACAATAATAATAATAATAATTTATTATCATTTTTGCCCGAAGGTACATGTGATCCCCCTCTGAACTTAATACGTATCCGGTTTTCCTATAATTAAAATTATTACTATTATTATTATAATCATCCTAATCCTATTCATCATCATCATCATCATCATCATCATCATCATCATCATCATCATCATCATCATCATCATCATCATCCTCCTCCTCCTCCTCCTCTTCCTCCTCCTCCTCCTCCTCCTCATCATCATCATCATCATCATTAACCCTCGGGCTACCAAGGGGGTGGTTACCTAGGTTTTTTTCATCTCAAACTTTTTCCGTATGGAATAAAAATTTGACCTTTTAGGTAGCTGTGGGGGTTCATTTACACACGTTTTGAGGTAAAATGTGAGATGATATCTCACACCGTTCAAAAGTTATAGCCAATAAAATGTATACCCGAGGCACCAGGGGGGTGGATACCCCCTAGATTTTCGACTATATCTTATCCGTCATTTAATATTAAGAGACACAAATTATACCATTCTATAGAGGAAATGTGGGGCTACATTTCTATTGTCACTGAGTTGACCTGAGACAACCGGAAGTGCTCAAAATAAATAATAATATGCGTAATATGTGTGAAAAATGGCTGAATGGAAGGACTCCCCCATTAGTTTTTTGTCTGTAGCATATTCATTTGTCTTCCTGGAAGAGAAACAAAGATACCATTTTTAGAGGGAATGTAGGGCTTCATTTGCATACCTACATCTTTGTCTTTTGAATACCGGAAGTGATCAAAATAAATAATAATACGCGTAATCTGTGTGAAAATGGCTGAATATATATAGCATTACAACGTAAACCGATATATATATGTGTGGATATATATGTGTGGATGTACATTTATACTATATAAACATGTGTAGGGGTGATTTTGTGTATCTTTTATACATAGATTAGTTTCAAAACACACATAATCTTATATTTGTTTATCCAAAAGTACAAAATGTACGCAATATAATAAAATATTGCTAATTAATGGGTTCCGTTGTTAAAAGTGATGTAATTTCGAGGTGCATTCACATAATGTACAAATAAATATACCATTCTGTGCAGAAATGAATGCTGAATCCATTGCTATATTACAAGTTATGATATGTGAAACCAAACACGAAATCCAGGGGCAGGTGGTTACCACCCCCTTGGTAAGCCAGTGTTACAAAAAAAGCTTGGTAGCCCTAGGGTTAACATTAATAGGCTCGATGAGTTCTCAACAAGAAACCTTGCGAAAGTTAGGAGTATCTGACGTAACATTTTTAATGCTAAGGGATCATTCACTCATTAATTCGTTCAGTACGCTTAGGCATAAAAGCGCCTTCAAATCATAACTAATCGGAGACCAAGCTTCAACGGAAGAGGATAGATTTAAATTGTTTGCCAAAGGTTCATCTTCCGAGTCAAAACAACGCACAGATCCACAAGAAGGCTTTGCCAAGTGGATGGTCCAACCACCGAAAGAGACTTAACAACGCAGTGATTAGTAACAATATTAGTGCAATTTTTCGTTTTATTTACCTCAACTAAAGAATGCACTGACACCATCAGCAGACAGAATACCCAAGGTTGACTCCAAAACATCTTGCACTAAAAGGAATAACAAATTTTATAATCAGATCCAGAATAAAACCACTAATAATTTAGCAGCTTCAAGTCGATTTAAAAATCATACACGGAAGAGTTGCAATCCTGAGGCAGCCACTGTTACAAACTTCATTTCTTAGCCTAGGCATACGAGGGCGGGCTGCCAGTTCTCTCGCTCGTCGTCGCATCTTCCAACCGACAGTGTGCGATCAGTGTACACATTATAACAATTCTACCCTGCCGGGTATTTGAAATCCAACACTGTTTTATTGAATGTCCAACACGCTAACCACTACAATATCGCGCACCAAAAACTTATATACGTGATGTTTAAAATGATCAGTTTTAAAGGGTTTGTCTGGCTGAGTGTTCAGTGATGTCAGTTTGTAAAGAAATAACGCTACGAAATAAACCAGGTCCGTGTTTCACTGTACCGTAGGAAGTTAGACCGATGCTAACAGGGGGCTTTTGCAAAGAGAAATTTTACAAATATCTTATAAATTTTTAAAACTAAAGGCGATTAGTTAGGGTAAATAAAATAAAAACAAAAAAATACCCTATCAATTACTGTGGTTTGAAAGTGACATGACCGTTGATCGTGATGTGATATACGGTCTTCTACTTAGTAAATTTCCATTTTCTTCTCATGAATTTCGCTCATTCAAAAGGTCATGACCAATTTACATGAGGATACATTTTCAATTTCAGCGCAACATAGGCGTAAGACTTCAACGACGACTGGGAAACTGATAAAGTTCGTTGTTAAAGTGACTAGCACAATTCAACAACTACGCTTTATCTGTCCCATGGCACAAGCAAAAACATAGGTAGGTCTTCGCTATAGTATAGAACAGTCAATTGATTGGCATAGACCAAAAGCTTCTTGATTACTGACCATAAACAGCAGTATTTCGATCCGAACAACTAAGGAACTATAAACGAACTGCTTTGGTGCCACGGGTCAATTTTGTTCTTATAGACATCCTATGATCTCAAGAAACTTTACCCTTCTTGTCCAAGATTGCAGAAGTGTAGAAACGAGGAATACCTGCTTTAGAATGGTCTCTTATACTTTATCCAACAACAAAATGTATTTTACGGTTGCTATAGTGTGCAGACAAAATGTCCTAAAAATTTGCGATACGAGGAATTTCGTAATTAAAAAATCAATATGCACGACTAGAGGAGTTTTCACTGGAAACCGGGTCAGTTAAAATAGTTCACAGGCATAAAGGCAGGCTTTTTACGAATTTGTCATTTGAATTTTTTTAAATTCTCGCTGTAGCGAAATATAACTTATCAAATCTATTGTTAGTTTACTTAATTAATTAATTAATTTCTAAGGTTAGGATAAGATAGTCAATTACGGGTGGCATTTAGTTAATTCATGAGTGGCTTTCATTAATACGTAATTAACTGCCTAGCGAACCGTTAAAACAGCGTTAACGGCTCCATGACGTAATACGATTTATCCAAGCGTTACCGTGACGACGTAATGAAGGAACGAATAGAAATGCGTTGAGAAAAAACTTGAAATTTGGAGTTCAAGCGAGTTGGACGATTGGAGACGTTCCTGCGATTGGAAGGACGTTTTCGGTGAATGAATCGTCAGTTTCGAGGTTCTAGATGACTATGCATCTTGCGATGGATGATAGCATCGTCGTGGCGGACTTTTAATCGAAGTTAGGAGTAACCGTTGAGCATAAAAGGGCCGACGAGTGATCCTTTCGATAAGTCTACATGGAAGCGTAGAACGGTTGAGTTGTCGTCGTTTCTGCGTGTGGATGATTTGAACTGCGGATGTTTACGAAGGATTGATTAGTCTTCGTACAGCAACTTTAAAGCAAACGATACGGATTTATCTAATTCCGGTTTGTCTGTTGTTGTGACGATCCTTTTCAACAATTACTTCCACGTTGGAAGAACTGGTTGGAAGACGAAGCATTGTTACAATTACATGTCTTCGCCGCGACGCTTCAGAAGAAGATTCATCTCCGTTGAAATACATATCCTTCGACGAAACCTACTCCTACATTGAAACCAGTTTCTACGAACTCTACTGCGATGTCATCGAAGCGAGACTGAAGTTGTCTGAAGGATCAGATAAGCTCATAAAACATAATTATATCATTTTAATAAATAATGCCACTCATAGGTAGATAGGTATTTATTTGGATTGTATGTCAATTGATTGTTTTTCTAATTAACACAATACAAGACTTTTCTATAAAAAATGCCTAGTGTTTCCTATAACCTTATTTGAAGTAATGTAATGTTCTACTCTGCCATTACGGACGCAGCAAAAAGGCGACTAATCCACATTAGGGCTACATTATGGGTGCTCAGCGTCCAGGATTTTGAGAGACTTTGCTAACTCAAGTAAACTATTAGTTAACTTGCACTAACGCTGTAGATTTATGCTTTCTGTGAAAATTAGAGACGATTAATTTGAATTTTAACGGCACGCACACTTGACATTTTAAACGGTGCAATAAGCCATTGAAGTTGAACATTTAACGTTACGTCATAACGTTACGTCATAGACATAGATTATATATTGTAACTAAGAGGTTGCATACAGATCTTAGGTAAGATTTGAGAATTTTATAAAGCGCAAGGCTTTTGATTAATTACTTGGTTGAAATAAAGTAAACAAGTAAGATGTCGGCTACTGATTATCAACAGTTAATTCAGGTAGGTCGAGACTTGGGGATGGAAGGAAACGACCTGAAAAGCTTCGTGACAGAACGACAAGCTGAACTGAGAGAAGAGAGAGCCAAAGAAAGAGAAGATAAAAAGGCGAGAGAGTTAGTAGAGGATGAGCGTGCTAAGCGTCAAATGGAAATAGAAGAAGAGCGAGCTAAGAGACAAGCAGAGGATGAGCGTGCTAAGCGTCAAATGGAAATAGAAGAAGAGCGAGCTAAGAGACAAGCAGAGGATGAGCGAGCTAAGCGCCAGATGGATTTTGAGTTAAAGAAGCTTGAGGCAGAGATTAAAGTCAAAGAGATTGAAGCAAGGGCGGTTTCTGATCGTAGGCAAAACGGAGAACATAACGGTATGTTTGTAACTGATACGGAAGAGAGAAACGGTGGAAATTATGGAAGAGGAATTAGAGATATTAAGTTTCCCAATTTTAATGAAAATAAAGATTGCCTTGACGCGTATTTGCTCAGATTCGAGAGGACAGTTGAAGCCTATGAGATACCACAAGAAATTTGGGCTTTGACATTAGCTAGACATCTCGAAGGGAAAGCTTTGGAAGTATACCAGAGGTTGACTTCTGCACAAGCACAAGACTACACCTGTCTTAAGGAACAACTGTTAAGGAGATTCAGATTAACTGAGGGTGGCTATAGGCAGAGGTTCAAGGACAGCCGTATCGAGGTCGGAGAATCTTGTTCCCAGTTCTTAGAGCGTCTCAGGAGGTATATCCAACAGTGGTTATCCATGGCAGGATTCGAGAAGGATTACGAAGGATTGGAGAATTTGATTTTAAGGGATCAGTTCTTCTCAACGTGTTCCATGGAATTGAAGACATTCCTCACGGAGAAAGGAAAGATCAGCCTTAAGGAAATGCTAACCCATGCTGAATCTTACATAGAAGCTCATGGTTACAAACATGGAGACATGACAATGAAACCCACAGTAAGATTTCCTCAGGACAGGAATCAAAGTAGAGGTTATGAAGAAGAGACTAAAGACAAAGTTGTTAACATAACAAATAGAAGTAGAACTGAAACTAGATTTGGCGAGGAGACCAATTTCAATAAGTTTGGAAACAGAGCATATAGCAGAGAAAGAGGACAATCTGTTGAACATAAGATTGTTTGCTATTTGTGTGGAGGTCAAGGTCATAAGGCAAGTCATTGCCCGAATAAGCTTAAAGGTGTTGTCAAACACACGACAGCAGCCATACAAGTAGTACAGAATAGCGCGTATAAAGTGAAAAATGGAATACTTAAACAAGATACAAGACAGAGACCAGAAGTGAGTGATATACAAACGACTCCGATATGGGATGAGGTACCGGTATCGATTAACAGGGTGGCGAGTGCCATTGTAGCAATTGATGGCAATCCATTGAACCTGAACGAAGAAGAAAAATCAGTTAGAGTTAACGGAAAGGAAGTTGAGTGCATTTATGATTCGGGAGCAACATGCTGTGTTGTGAAGAGAGCACTTATAGACAAGTCAGATTTGACAGGAAAGGAAGCAATGTGTACACTGATAGATGGAAGTACACGTTACTATCCAACAGCTAATGTTGATGTAGATAGTGAATATTATACTGGGAAGGTGGAAGCCTTAGTGATGGATAATCCAGTGAAACCTATGATTATTGGGAAAATCAATGGAATCAGATACATGCTAAGTAAAGACAAGAAGAGTGATACATCGCCCAGCGTCAGTAATGAAATTAAGAATATACAAAAAGACAGAGGTGAGATATACACAGATTTAGAAACACAGAGGCGTAGGTCAACGGGTGTATATGACGTCACAGCTAAGCCGATTGTAAGAAATGACGTATATTCAACGGATGTGACTAGAATACGGTCATCGAAGAAAAGGAATAAAAAGCGTAAGGTTACTAAATCAGCTGAGACGATAGAAGTCAAAGAAACTTCTAGTGATATTGAGATATTGCGAGAGGAAATAAAGAATGCATATAATTGCATATTGAAATTAAAAGAACGCATTGATCAAACGTGTGCCAAGGAACCGAAGGTGACGAAGAAAGTGAATGTCAAAAATAAAAAGGATTTTGACGGAGGAGATGAAGTTGACAAGAAGTCAAATGTCAATCATGAAGAAATACATGATACAGAGACAGTTGCCTTTGTATCAGCAGTGATACATGATGGAGACTTAGGAATGAATAGAGAGGAAGAAATTCTAGAGCTATACAATAGTGAGCAAACAAAAGAGTACAGGGATGTAGACAAGAATCCTAATCTGTATGAGAAAATAGATTTTAGCGGACACACGCTTAGAGACGACAATGTAAGTCCTAAGATGGAATCGGTTAACAAGATTGTGGATAGACCGAGGCCGAAAACTAAGAAGCAAGTGAGAAGCTTTCTGGGGGCAGTAAATTACTACCGAAAGTTCATTCCACACTGTGCTGAACTTATGGCGCCTTTGTCTGATCTGACTAAGAAGTTGTCACCGAATGTAGTAGAGTGGAATCCAGAATTGGATAAGGCCTTTAAAGAGTTAAAGGAAGTATTAGCTAAGGCACCAATTTTGAAGCTGCCTGATTTGAACAAGGAGTTCGTTATTCAGACAGATGCTTCGGGAGTAGGACTTGGGTGTGTTCTAATGCAGAACTATGATGGTATTAACCATCCAGTCGCTTATGCAAGCAGGAAGTTGTTGGAAAGAGAAAGGCGATACTCTGTGGAGGAAAGAGAGTGTCTGGCTATTATGTGGGGAATTGAGAAATTCGACAGGTATTTGTTTGGAAAGCAGTTTGTGATCGAGACGGACCACTGCGGATTGCAGTATATGAGAGAAGGACGAATGAAGAACGCAAGGGTGATGAGATGGAGTCTTGCCCTGCAGAATTATAGCTTTAAGGTGAATTACATTAAAGGATGTAATAATGTAATATCCGACTATCTCAGTAGGGGTCTGATATAGGAAGTAGATAATTTATTAGAAACCTGTAAGAATATAAATACTTATATAGAATAGGTATATAGCATTGTTGTTGTTGTTTTATACATGTAGTTTAGATAATAATATAAGTAATTAACAAGTAGTTTGATAAGAAGGTTAGGTAGATAAAGCCTGTGGACAGTCTTTAAAAAGAGGGGCCTTATTGTAGCGAAATATAACTTATCAAATCTATTGTTAGTTTACTTAATTAATTAATTAATTTCTAAGGTTAGGATAAGATAGTCAATTACGGGTGGCATTTAGTTAATTCATGAGTGGCTTTCATTAATACGTAATTAACTGCCTAGCGAACCGTTAAAACAGCGTTAACGGCTCCATGACGTAATACGATTTATCCAAGCGTTACCGTGACGACGTAATGAAGGAACGAATAGAAATGCGTTGAGAGAAAACTTGAAATTTGGAGTTCAAGCGAGTTGGACGATTGGAGACGTTCCTGCGATTGGAAGGACGTTTTCGGTGAATGAATCGTCAGTTTCGAGGTTCTAGATGACTATGCATCTTGCGATGGATGATAGCATCGTCGTGGCGGACTTTTAATCGAAGTTAGGAGTAACCGTTGAGCATAAAAGGGCTGACGAGTGATCCTTTCGATAAGTCTACATGGAAGCGTAGAACGGTTGAGTTGTCGTCGTTTCTGCGTGTGGATGATTTGAACTGCGGATGTTTACGAAGGATTGATTAGTCTTCGTACAGCAACTTTAAAGCAAACGATACGGATTTATCTAATTCCGGTTTGTCTGTTGTTGTGACGATCCTTTTCAACAATTACTTCCACGTTGGAAGAACTGGTTGGAAGACGAAGCATTGTTACAATTACATGTCTTCGCCGCGACGCTTCAGAAGAAGATTCATCTCCGTTGAAATACATATCCTTCGACGAAACCTACTCCTACATTGAAACCAGTTTCTACGAACTCTACTGCGATGTCATCGAAGCGAGACTGAAGTTGTCTGAAGGATCAGATAAGCTCATAAAACATAATTATATCATTTTAATAAATAATGCCACTCATAGGTAGATAGGTATTTATTTGGATTGTATGTCAATTGATTGTTTTTCTAATTAACACAATACAAGACTTTTCTATAAAAATGCCTAGTGTTTCCTATAACCTTATTTGAAGTAATGTAATGTTCTACTCTGCCATTACGGACGCAGCAAAAAGGCGACTAATCCACATTAGGGCTACACTCGCATCCAATCAATACCGACGTCCTCCCGCAGTTGTATGCCACAGATTCTTGTACTTGTCATCCCGCAGGCTTTCTACTTCAAAGCTGGTCACATTCTTTTCAAGAACTCGGAACCTAATCCATCCATTCCTTCTCTCTGGTCCTCACCTACCGCGGCTCTCTGGTCTTCAGCCAGCCGGACTCTGATCTTCAGTTGACATCTCTGGACAAACTGCACAGACCGACGAATCGCTGGCGACGAGGCTGGTACCTTGAGCTTAGCTTAACAGTTGGGCTCTGAAATAATTGTCAGGTTACGATTACTTACACTACAATGGCTTTGTTCAGTTTCCATTATTATGTATATTTTAGTCGATTGGTGGCGCTTTGAGTTTAGCATTTGCAGCCATATAAAACCGTGTTAGGCCTACATAACAACAGTAACGTAATAGGCTGACAGTTTTATATGCATGTAACAATATTATATTAGGATACTAGGCAAAGGTGCGTTGTAAATATTTATTTTTGACATTTTAGCCTACTTTAAAAAATTTGGCAGCACAGCTTTGATTCGCTCACGCCACACTGGTGTTATGCGGAATGCAGTCAGGCAAAGTCTGCTATAGATCTATATCTTCATTGAATTTTAATTATTGCCGGGCATAATAATTATAGTTGCCTGCTATGCGTGGCTTTGTGGGCGTCTATCAGTTTGCCTACGCTGGGCCACTTGTGTCGTGCCTGCAGCTGACCCCAGAAGCGGTGGCTCTTCTGCGCAAGGCTAATAGTGTGTGTCCTGCTAAGTATCTCGCCCATCTGTCAGAACCAGAAAAGCTTACCATGCAATGGCTGGAGATCGTAGCAGAAGCTCAGCTCGTTTGCCTGCCACAAGTAGAGCGTTGTGAGAAATCAATAATTATAGAGTAGATAGGCGGACTTGTGGGGCGTGGCTTTGCAAGGCAGCCTATGGCCTGTTCGCACGACTTTTCAATTGATTTTATATTTAATATTTTTTAATTGTCTGACTTTTCGATAGATTTCTCAGATATGGTCACGTTCTTGACTTCTTGTAGATTTTAATTTTCTCAACGACAGCTTTTATTTTGTACTAAAACTATGAGTTATGTTTCAAAACAGCAGGTGTTTGGACACCTAGGATAAAAAGCGGAGTTCCTACTGGCTTTTTATTGACAGAATTTCTAAATCCAAGAACCAACGGATTCTGTCTCTCTGTCTCTCTGTCTCTCTGTCTCTCTGTCTTTCTGTCTGTCTGTCTCTCTCTCTCTCTCTCTCTCTCTCTCTCTCTCTCTCTCTCTCTCTCTCTCTCTGTCTCTCTCTGTCTCTGTCTCTCTCTCTGTCTCTCTCTCTGTCTGTCTGTCTGTCTGTCTCTCTCTGTCTGTCTGTCTGTCTGTCTGTCTCTCTCTGTCTGTCTCTCTCTCTCTCTCTCTCTCTCTGTCTCTCTCTGTCTGTCTCTCTCTGTCTCTCTCTGTGTCTCTCTGTCTCTCTGTCTCTCTGTCTCTCTGTCTCTCTCTCTCTCTCTGTCCTCTGTCTCTCTCACTCTCTGTCTCTGTCTGTCTGTCTGTCTCTCTCTCTGTCTCTCACTCTCTGTCTGTCTGTCTGTCTGTCTGTCTCTCTCTCTGTCTGTCTCTCTCTCTGTCTGTCTGTCTGTTTGTCTCTCTCTGTCTCTCTCTCTGTATCTCTCTGTCTCTCTCTCTGTCTCTCTCTGTCTCTGTCTCTCTGTCTCTCTGTCTCTCTGTCTCTCTGTCTCTCTCTCTGTCCTCTGTCCTCTGTCTCTCACTCTCTGTCTCTCTCTTGATATCGATCGCAAACCTCCGCTGGTTTGCCAACCGGGTGTTATCCACCCTACGTGCGTCATCATCAATAGACTGGAAAACACTGATGCATGGACTAAGACGATTGGAATTTGATTTGAGGGATGGAAGGGTCATAGGAATCTGTATTATTATGTAAATGTACTTGATTTATATAGCTACCGTATATGGCCTGGTCCCTGTTCATTTTACAATGAAATTGATCGATTGAGATTCGTCACAACCGCTCGCCCATTTGAATGGACGCGCCAGAGCTTCTCATTTGAGGCGATCGATCGATCGATGATGCCCTGCAATTCACGGACCATCAACTGTAGTCCTATAACCAATTCGTTTTCATCATAAAACAGTCCAGTCTTCATCGATATATTGCCTTTGCCATCCAACGCGTTCTGTGAAGGACACCAGGCTTACAAACCGCTTTCAATCCAACCATGGATGCCGCGATATGGAGAAATTCTCGATAATCATATCAAGTTAAAGCTGTTCAATAAGGAACTCCTTCAATTTGTCCGACGCAGACATACATGTATGTATGTATGAGCACTTGTTATAGCGCCCCTTCAAGATTTCTACTCAGAGGCGCTCCCGACTACAGCGCGGACACTGAATCGGAGTTTCACGCCGAAGCGCATGAGCAATTGCAAGTGAAGGACTTGCCCAGGGTCCCTACGCGGCGGATTGAGGTGGATTCGAACCCGCAACCCTCCGGCTGCAAGGCACGGAACATACCCCTACACCACCGCGCCCCACATGGCATTGGTCGAAGCTTTGGTTTACTCTGACCATTTTTTAAAAATACCTTGAAGAACGGAACGTCAGGCCCAGTTGCTGGGCAAACTTTACCAAGGCACAATATGAATGCTTCAGACAACAGGACTTCAAACATGTGATGTCGACAAGCCATCCACAGCAGATGACGACCAATAATATTGCTGTCTTTAGAATAGTGCAGGCTCCATTAACTCTGCCGGTATTTGAGGCGGTTGTGTCAAAGCACAAGCCGATAACAGCTCGAGGCATCGCACTGCCACGACTTCAACAGATCCAGAACTCTTACCGCTACAGCCTGTCCTGACCCTGAGGCGTAGCCTACCTTGGCACACATAGAAGTTTAGTAGCTTATTTCCATCAACTAGATAAGAAATCATGACTGGCAATCTGTCCAATCTATCAATTTTCGTTTATTTCGAACACCAGGCTCACAGAACGCAGCTTGTTGCATTAAGTAGTTAGTTGTATTATATTTTATATAATTATATGTGTTCATTTGTTAGGGTTGCCAGGTTGTCTTCGGGAAATTACCGGACAGTTGCGAGCGCGTTACAAGAGTCTGTGGCGGTGTCCCCAGAGTGGCCCAGGGGCGTTGAAAACCCCTGATCAGGGCCCTTAGGGAGTTAGAGGTGCGAAGCCCTCTGAGGCTGACCAAAGATAACGAAACAAGAGTAAAACTTGAAAAGTTAGTGAACTTAGTTTAAAAAGTTAAAACAGCTGTCAAATCAATAATTGACAATGAATGATTGCTTCCATGTCAATCAATCAATCAATATATTTTATTGTTCACCATAACAGTTCAAACATAGGCCTAAAGGTAGACAGTCTAGTACATTCAGTGACAATGGGTAAACCCAAAAGAACCAAAGGTTCCGCTAACAGTGTCACCTAATACAAACAGTCATTAGACAATCGTACTTTCCAGTTCATCATCTTATGCTATAGGCCTACATGTTGACTTTTTGATAATACGTTTTGTGTCCATGATAATAAGTCCAAAGTTATCCATTCAAGACAACAACAAAACTGCGAATGTAATAGGGCCTATCTGGCAACTCACATGTTCGGAAGTGTTCAACTTCAAATCGTCAAGGAAGCTGCACCCTGCCACCCTTGCGAATGTACTTCAAGTCCGACTATAGGCTTAAAATTTTATATGCCTATTCCAAACGCTGTGTGATTTTGATTTGCACCAGAAATTTGATATTCCAGTATTACAAACTCTTGAAGCATGAGCTGTATGCCAGGCCGGGTGTGTCCTAATGTGATGGGGGCCTCGGATGGGGGTCATTATCTAGGATGAACCTTGACTGTAGCCAAAGCGAGACAGAGAAACAGAGAGGCAGAGAGAGAGGGGTCAATTCGGGGTTATGAGAATCTTCGGTGGCCTGTCGATGCTGTATGTCTACCCGTGGACTTCTTGATTAATAATATCCAGATGTTCATGGCCTACCCCATCCAGCCCCTCCGTACTTACATACCCTACATACGTTAAGATAGAGAGAACAGCAATACTTGGGGAAGCACATTATTGGGGTTAAGAAATTAACTAAACCTCGGTCATATTCCAGGCCCGTCGCCCGTTCAGGCTCGTTTTGACAGCCCACAATGACGGGCGGGTCTTTATTACCGGACACCGCCATGTCCGTTAACGTCTGAAATTTCTGACCGGACAAATTATCTAAATACCGTCCGGACTGTCCGGTTCATTACCGGACACCTGGCAACCCTATCATTTGTATGTGACCTTGTCCTGTCTGGATATCGTTAATTTAATTTTGAGTGATCTATTCAGAATATGTTTTAATATAGTACTCTAGAAATGACTGTAGGCCTACCCGTGTCTACTCTGATGATGTCAGGTAGCAGCTCGCCATCTCAGTGCATGCCAAATTAAGCATGTAAGTAAGTATATATATATATATAATTTGCAGGCACGAAAGTCGTAGTTGGCTTACTCAGCGGTTTCACTACGAAAACGCTGTCGCTAACGGTGAACCTATTACTTGGAAGCACTGCTGAAGATGTTGAGCTGCCATTAATTATGTCAAAAAAATGTTTCGCAGTTTTTTTTACCCCTCACCCTTGTCAACAACTGTCAAACATTGAAGGAAACCTCTAAAAATTATGGCAACAATCCCGGAACCCCCATCCTCTACAAAAAAGAAACACAATGGCTAATACATGTAGAACCACCGTTAGATTTTTTACACTAACAAATGCAATCTCGAATTTCAAAATTTATCAGTTTAGTTTATTACCAGCATTATAGTAGTATTAAACATTAAGCACTTTGTAGATTTTTAACATTACTTTTAATGTTTAAGCTACCATTTTGAAGGGTGTGTGTTGATACATTGGAAAACATTTTTTGACGTCAAATTGTACCGACCCTCACTACCCCTCTTGCCAAATATAGACTGCAGAGACAGTCTTAGTTTTCCTCGGAAGTAAACATTCTTTATGCCACTACTGCCTCGAATTTTTCATATTGATAAACACCAAACACTTTATTTTTTGATGAATTGCATGTTGAAGAAAGCCAATGAAGTGTCCCTACATCATTAATCTGATGGGCCTAATTGTTCTCATCTTAAAGCTAAGAATGTCCAGACTGAATTATGAGGCTGTTTAAGAATGAATTTACGTTTGCTAAATATGTGTAATTCTTGTTCTTTTCGATCCGAGAAATGAACATTGGCAGCTTCACTGAGGAATAATGACAGGATAAGAAACACGTGTTCTGATTCCGCATCTGTTGTTAGCGCGTACAACTCGACCACGGCCACCAATTCCCCAGCGAGTTCCCCAACTGAAACAAATATTATATAACATAATTGATTAAATGTGATTGAATGAATGAATGAATGAATGAATGAATGAATACGACAGTTTCTGCATCGCCGTGACACGGCACATGCCGTCACAAGGGCGCTTTAGCAAGTTCAACACTGAATCCATAGTTGTTAAAAACGGTAAAATCAAAATAAAAACGGAAAAAACGTCGTTTTATTGAAAAAATTAAAAAACGGAAAAACGAGAAAAAAACGGAAAAGAAATAATTTGACTTTTCTACATCTTTTACTGCATTTTAAAATTAAAAACCTTGTTTACACAATTTAATTTTATTTAGCAAATAACATAACTTTCTTAGTAAACACCAAGTAACAGTAATCTACAACAATCATTTTCTTTTTCATAAGTTTGGTTTAAAAATAAATTGAGAAATGAAAAATATTGAAATCTTTTCACATTTAAATTGTATACATAAGTCCACATAAATCCATGCTGACATAAACAATTAAAAACTAAACTTTGGAAGTGTAGAGTGTAGCCTACTTAATTAAAAATTGTAGGTCTACTTACAATTCTGACTTAAATAAGAACTTGATAATTATGTAGTAATATCCGTCAGTTTATCAGTCAATCAGAGATTACTGAGTACAAAGACAACATTTCGCATTTTGGATAACTTAGAAATTCAAATAACTTAAAAAAATTTATTTCCTGTACAATGCTGTTTATTTCAACTGCATGATGACACTAAATAGTGACGTAAATTAGATGAATCCTTGAAAGGACGGAGACAACGTAAGGGATATCAGACAAAAATTAAATTAAACAAATAGTAACAGACAGTAAATAAATAAATAAAGTTACATAAAAAATAAAAAACGGAAAAAAAACGAGATGAGAAATAAAAAACGAAAAAAACGAAAAAAAAAAAACGAAAAAAACGTTTTTACAACTATGACTGAATCAGAGATACGCTTTTTCAAAGTAATATGTCTTGAGCCTGGACTTGAATGACTCCATAGTAGGTGCAGCTCGTACTGAAGGTGGAATGCCATAACAGCACCTGGGTCCAGCCACGGAAAAGGCACGATCACCAAAGTTAAAATTATTTCGATCAATTCAGCTTCTATTTCAACACAGGAATGTTTTCATCAACCCCACTTCCATTTCGGGAAACAGTTTTCTTCATCAATCCAGCTTCCATTTTAATTTGACGATATAAAATAATTAACCAATCTAAACTACGCGGTTTACCAAGTAGGCCTAACTTTGTAGACGAAATGTCGTTCGACGAATTGTCGTGACACCGACCCTCACGGCGCTTGAGCTGACCCTAACCAACCCTTAAGACGTCATAACCAACGCTGCCCTCTTGGGCATCTAGCCTGTGTATTATGTCTGCATAATTGTTTATTAGCTGAAACTTTCGGTCCACAAACTAATAGACAGGCAGACAAGCAAAGTAACCCAGAAAAAACTGATGACAAGCTAAATTTTATTTTTTCATGTACATATTTGTGTATACATATTGCAAAAATAGATACACAGTTCAAGATCAGTTTGCATCTTTTTAGAAAGCAAATTAGTAAAGAACTATGTTTTTGGCGGTAGCGCATTAATAAATCACCGCTTTTAACGAATCGATGTAGTGGGCGCATGCGCAGTAGGTCGGGTCACTTAACTGTGGTAGGTCAATAATGCCACAATAAATTGTAAACATGCAACATGCGAGTTGTAAGTTTAAAGTTTTAACAGTAAAACTCAATCGATAGAAATTTTAATTCTTTGATACGCTGATACCATTGTTGGCGCTTATGTTTTGGGCAGTGGCTGAAGCACATATCAAGATATTATTATTATTATTATTATTATTATGGTATGTTTCAATCCTCATGACGCATCTGTTAACGTTGACTTTTTTCCTGACCTCGACATTCAACGCAGGATTGCCACATCTCTCGGACGAGGGTGAGATTCTGGTTCCTTGGGCTCGCTTTGCTATTAGGCAGCGCCGTGCTTTTTCGGTTGTGGGCCCTTCCGTATGGAATGACCTCCCATTCCTTTCATTTCTTAGTTGTGCCATGGACAGACGTCAAATGAAAATGGATAGCAGTGTGAATAATGTTTAGATGTTAATTCCATAAACTTATTCCCAAGCACTGATAGATTGGTTAGAAAACCGTTCATCATAACTGTTATATGAAGAAATTTAGCTTAATGGGTAATGGGTCAGATAATCTTAACCTCTAAACAACCCCTAGATAACCTCTAAAACCTTAGAACTTGTCTGATTGCACTCAAATAATCATTTCTGGTGACTCCAGAACTCAGTGGGTCCCTGTTAAATTGGGTGTTCCTCAGGGTTCTGTCCTTGGCCTTTTTGTTCCCCATGTTAGGACCACAATGGCTCAATCCAGATCCTTTGTGTGCATAGGTCCCTCTCTATGGAATCGACTTCCGCCTTCTCTATGCTCTACAATCCTCTCTAGTAGCATCTCTACCTCTTTCTCTCACCTTAAAACCTTCCTTTTTCCTCGGAGTACCTCGCACTGGGAGCGCTTCTGAAAGGCTTATGCTATGAGAAGCGGTTTATAAATGATCAAATACAATACAATACAATCTATTTGGGGCCTATAATATGGGACGTAATGATGAACTGTATAGCTTAATAGTCGTTAATGTAATTGATATGTTATTGATATGCTTGAGTGTGGTATGCAATTGGTTTCCTTAAGAAATATTCTTCTTCTTCATTTGTTGTAATAAGTTGTACTGCCAATATTCGCTATGCAGCTAGCCAAAAGCCAACTGCACACCCAGAGACCACCGCGAGGAGGTTTTGGCAAAGGTCTCCGCAGTTCATTCATCGTAAGCCTTGAAGCAACTAAATTAATCATAATCACCAATAGAAAACACCTGATATTCCCAATTACATGAAATTCTAATTTTGAATTTTTTTATTTTCTGTGAAAGCAAGCGACAAACAGCAACAGTGAGAGTAGTTATGACAGAGAACACCAGGACACAGACAAGAAGATGAGGATCTGGAGATACATGGCAATATTGGATTCCCTAACCAGCAACAAGGCAAAGATGAAAAGAAGAATATCCAAGCAGCAAGAAAGACATACATGTATAAAGAGACAGAGAGAAAGAAACTGATATGGGAAGAAAGATGAAATTAATAGAAATGAAAAGACTGCAGAAGCAGACAACTAGGCAAAAAGGTCCCTGGATACAGACAGTGTTGTTTAAGTTTCAGTTTACTTTTAAGTTAAGTTTTAGTATTGTTTTAACTTTCCAGTTTAGTTTGGTTTGTGCACCAGACAGGAAAAACTTAAGTTTCCGTTTACTTTCAGTTTCAGTATTGTTTTAACTTTCCAGTTTAGTTAAGTTTGTGCACCGAAAATTAATTAGAAAAAATTAGAGTTTCCGTTTACTTTCAGTTTCAGTATAGTTTTAACTTGCCAGTTTAGTTAAGTTTGTGCACCAGAAATTAATTAGAAAAAATTATTCCGTTTACTTTCAGTTTTGTTTTAACTTTCCAGTTTAGTTAAGTTTGTGCACCAGAAATTAATTAGAAAAAATTATTCCGTTTACTTTCAGTTTTTTTTTAACTTTCCAGTTTAGTTAAGTTTGTGCACCTGACAGAAAAAATTAATTAACTTATCAACTTCCAAGTTCAGTTTTAGTTTTACATTTGTACTTTTCAGTTTAGCTTCAGTAACAGTTTTTGGAATTTTTCAGTTTCACTTAACTGAAATCGAACCTTTCAGTTAAAGATTACTTAATTCACTTTTCAACTTCCAAGTTCAGTTTTAGTTCTACTTTTGTACTTTTAAGTTGCACGGACATAGCAGACCAACCCCTTTGAAAACTAAATAAATGTAAAATAAATTAAATAGCCACAAAGCCCACAATGAATGAACTACGAGAAAGGCGATGCATTTGGTCATCACCTTTCTCACACAACAAGAACAATCTCTTATCATACCATAGTCACTGACTATGTGATAAGTAATGTAACATCATGTAACATCATACCACAGGCACTGTCTATGAAAAGTAAGGTAGCATTATTTAACACCGTATTCAACATCTCCATTGAAGACGGTTGACGCACGCTCTCATCGAAGACGTCTGACGAACACACTCTCTCGTCGAACACAGCCCGAACCTTCAACTACAACTACATTGAGTACCAGAACAGTGTTCCATATAAGAATATGTATGTGGGACATATACATATTCATCACATTACATTGAGTACCGGGTATACATTTGAGGGCAGAGTGACAGTAGTTTAGCAGGTATATTCAGTGCTCAATTCAAGTCCATGTCTGTTTCTACAACTTCTTCATAAATATGAAGCCCAGCCATTGTTTCAAGGTCATCTATAACTATCTGACAATTATCTTCTTCATCTTCATCAGCCTCAATGTCATTTTCTTCTGTAAGAAGTTCAGCATTGTCACACACCTTGCCACAGCAGTGCTTGCAAGCAGGAACACACCGCAGACCATTTTTCCGACAAGAACACAGCTGGGTGCTGCAAGGAATTTTTGATAACATTTTGCACTTGCAGGTAATGACATTTAAGATATCATCTGGCGCAGCTTTCAGATCAGTTGGTATTGGGACATATGCGTTATTCTCCTTCTTCCAACCCCAATCTTCTGGATTCAACTGCACGTCCATTAAGTACTTCCACTGAATGACTTGCAAGTGAACACGTAAGATGTGGTATTGTGCCGCATTTTCAGTTGGAGGAAGTCGCTCAGGATTTGGAGGCGTCTTACTTGTAGCTAGCTGATGCATGTATGAAAGATATCGTAAGTCGTTTAGCGTATCATCATTCCGGCCACCATACAACGATCTCATCAGTTTTAACCCAGCTTCAACAACTTCCTGACGTGAAGCATTTGCTGATCCAAGAATATCTGTTTGAGGCTCGTTGTCCTTGGTTAATACCAAACTACGGAAAACTTTTCTTTTGCCATGACCAAACAAACTAGAAGTTGTATCGCATCCACTTAGGGCATGCACAACTAGCAACTGTTGAGCAGCTTTTCCACCAATTGTGTCGCGAACACAACGCACAGATGTGATTGCAGCACGTGCAGAACGACTTCTTGTAATTTCTGACAACATAAAGATGTCGGAGAATTCTGATTTGAAATGATGAACCAACAGCACCAATATATCTGTATCATCAGCAACAACAGTCACAGCTACTTGTTGGCTAGCGAACTGGAGAGCACAGCGAACGATCAAAGTGTCAGCATCATCTTTAGCATGTTGAACCTTATACCCATTCAGTACTAAGAGATGGGACAAAAGCAGCACAAAAGCTTGCTTGTTGTTTGCATTCAACAAGAATGCAGATTGGTTTCTGAACACTGGGCTGGTTTCAGTTACATCAATGTCAGCACTACAATTTTTAGCTCTCCTGTTATGCTCGTGGTCTTTCACAGATGGTCCATTGGTGTAGCCATCAAAAATCACAGTGCAAATTTTGCCATAATGTTTCTTTACAAAATGCAAATATTGTTCAGCAATGTCCAAATATGTACCGGTATGACTCCAAACAACTCGATGTAATAAGCAACCACCGTCAATCACATATGTCCGCGGAAGCTCAGACTGCAATGGTGTGTTGCTCAAACTTCGTCTAAGTTCTGTAGTCAATACTGCCTTATTTGTCTTACGCAAACCATTATCTTTGAATAAGGCTGTTGGGACTATAGTCAGCTCGTGTTTGAAATAATCTTCCAGATTGGTAGGTGTCGTCCTTGCCATTATAACCAAAAGTCTGTTAAACAAGAAACTGTTGTTTGCGATGACATGTTTTCTAGTAACCGTTGACTTTTTATGTAAACTGGACAATGTTTTGATCTGATCGGCCTTCCTCAGAACAACATCTGCAAATGTCATCTCATCCATTTTGACCATAATTGCCTGCCCAACTTCATCAGCCATGTCACAGTTCACTTTATCATCATCTGATGCCACCAGACCAGAGGAAAGGCTTCGAAGCCTAGAGTCACTTGTTTTAAATGGATCGTGTGCCTCAAACCACCGAAGTATTTCTGTCAAATCTTCATAATCTTTGTCTACTCTTGACTTACCAAGATCTACATGCTGATTATCATTTGCAGTATTTTCCATATCGGTAAGGTGAGACATAGCATTCCGCACACTAGCACACTTGTGCATGCTTTTGACCCAGAGAAGACGAATACTTTCATGCATACCTCTGCCATGAGTTAAACCGCCTCGACCCTTAATTGCCTTCATCATGACCTGTTCAATAATAAGGTCTGTTGACAGAGCAGCCCAATACCGATCACTTCGACGAACAGTGTGATATCCATGATTAACAAATTTATCATACAGCCAAGGGTGGGTTGTGGGCAATTCTTGCATCATTTGCAAGTATAAGCGACTGCATTTGGCGTAATGGTTATGACCTGTTGCGGCAAATAAGTTCAACATCTTAGATACCGTGTTCAAATGCAGATTCCAATTGCCCGTTCTTTCAGCACGGATGAAATCCTTCAATATTTGGATATGGTCCATGTATTGAAGCCATAACTTTGCAGTTCTAGACTTTTCTGCCAGCAATGCCTTGTATTCTGACAGCAACTTTTCAAACTTTTTCATACATTCTGGAGTTTCAGCATGTGACAGTATAGATTCAGCATCAGAAAGGTGATCATACATAGATCTCATTTTGTCAACATCTTCATTGTTTAGTCCGTGTGCATTCGAAGCATCTGTGGCTGTGCTAATAGAGTCCAGTACTGGTTGGAGCAGCATAATGCAGAGAGCAGAATCTACCAAGAAATGTCCACGCATGGCTCTCGACACAGCCTTGCCAGACATCATATGCACTACAGTGTTTGGACCGTAACAAGACTCCAAAACCTCTGAAAGACCGGTATCACTCATAACCATGCCAATGCTACCAAGATAACTCATAATCATATGGAAACCACCAAGCCTACATACTATGTTCAATTTCTCCGAATGAATAATTTCAACAGCCTTCAGCCATAACGGTTGATCGAAGGTCACGCATACAGCTTCTATTTTAAGTCGTTCTGCTTGGCTAATGATAAATTTCAAAGCGGACAAGATGCAACTTCTATCACTTGGATTCATGTCAATGAGAGGCATCATATGAAAATCGGCAGGTGGAGCATGATCACCAATGTGCACAGTCTGCATATAACCACTCCAATTGGGTCGGGGATTTGCCTTATTTCTAAACAACCATCCCATCTGCCACAACAAATCTAACTTGAATTCATCTAGAACCACTTGTGCCGTGCGGAGGTCATTAATTGGCTTGTACTTTATCAAGGACAGTGGAGGCTCATTTGGTTGTGTATAACTTAACAAAGGGATACCATGGCCACTAGTCAGTTTGACCACTTTAGCCCTTGCCAAACGTTTCACAACCGCTTCTACTCCAGGCCCAAATGTTCCCACAGAATTGCAATTCACAGACATTGAAATAATTCCCATTCCATGGAACACTCCCAATCCATTCAGAGTCGCCACATTATGATCAACGTTATCAGCTGACCACTGGGTGAAGCTTTGGGGATATTCTAATGGAAGGTCAATATCAGGAATCTGAACAACTGACTGTTTGTATCGAGTCACCTCATCATGGGATATTGAAAATCCTAAGCGTGAGAGTGTAGTTAGCAACCATTTAGATGCCAGCACATGATCTAAGGAAACACCAACTCCAAAAAGAACAGGGGCTATCACGGACCGAGGCCTACTGGCCTGCACAATACTGTGACCCAATGCAACCTGCTTCAATTCATCACAAATTATATTCTTCAAGAACAAACGCAACAAAGGTGGAACCCATTCTTCAGCAACAGAACGATCACTAATGTTTGAATTTGAAGGATACTCGTCCATGTTGCATTCCATTTCACGTATGCTGGCCTTGATTAGCTTAGCTGCAGCAGTAATGATGCGCTGACTTTCCTTTTCAACGTCTTTATCTCTTTCGGCATACCATTTGTCATTTACAACACGAGCTGCCATGTTACGGAAGCAAATTACGTCCTTACGACCACAGATGGATGCAAAATAAATGTGCTCACCGTAGCGTTTCAACATTAATATTTTCAAGTATTTAGGTGTGTACACACTATCACGGTCATCAACTGCCAGCTCAATCATTTTTGCATGAAGTTCAGCAACGGTATAAAGTTCGTTGTCAGCATTTTCCATCCAATCACATAAATGCTCAAAAATATTCTTCATTCTCCTGTCAACAGGTCTACCACCTTCATTGATGTTCCCTTTACTAAAATTGGGCTTAGGCTTACCTGATGTGAAATATGTATGGCAATTAATGTGGTAACGTGCTTCTGCAGCAACAAGATCACCACATGTTTGTAATCGCCCCAACACTTCAAACCCCCACGCATCCTTTCGTTTTTCACACGCTTCTGACATGGTGTTTAGAATTTCCATAGTCATCACTTGTCTGAATCGATCCGTTACTTTACAACAACACAGAAAACATTCCTCCTTCCAATGAATTGGAACAATTTGTGATCGTAGAAATTTACCTACAATCTCGTGCTGTGGTTGTTTTTTGGGAACATATTTGTCGTTCGTGAATCGTCTTTGACAGGATTTGTGAACATTAATTACTGGAGGATTACTTGCTAGATAATCACTTAAGGCAGTGTTTCCATGCAAATCACTATATCTAATTAGAGTTTGCCTTCCATCAAAGCGGACAGCAGTCAGCTTTTCATGTTCTGCACCGCATGTACAAATAAGACACATGAACCCACTGTACTCACCCGTGAAAACGTTCAAAGCACTCAATTGGGCCGCCATAGTCTTACCAAATGAACTTACCAAATTAGTCAGATGTTAATTAATAACTATGACATACCAGAATAATTTGATTAATAGAATATCGACGTTTATTTCAAAACAATCTAGAAATAGGACGCTTACAACCCAGCGGCGTAGAGCGGGGATTTATGAAAGAATCATTGCCGCCCAATTAGGTCGATCGAAAGAATGAATGAAATTAATGTGCTACCGCCAAAAACATAGTTCTTTACTAATTTGCTTCCTAAAAAGATGCAAATTGATCTTGAACTGTGTATCTATTTTTGCAATATCTATATACAAATATGTACATGAAAAAATTAAATTTAGCTTGTCATTGGTTTTTTCCAGGTCTTACAGTGAAAAAGTAGTTACCGCTCGGTCTATAATATAATAACGCCGATACAAGAACCAAGACTGTTGAAACCAACGACCTCTTATGGATGAAACCGCTGAATCTTAAGTTCCGAATATAAGACATCTATTTTTATCTATAGAAATGCTCTGAACCACACGTACGTAAAAATTATTTGGGTAAACGTGTAGTTGTGCGGGCCGAATCCCCGAAACCCGAATCCCCGAAAGGAATTTCGGCCGGATTCCCGAAATTGATTTTCTAAGTCCGACCCGAATGAATACCATCAACGAATACATATTTGAATAGGCAGTATATTTTACCGTATATTGTAGCCTATACATCAAGGCCACGCTAGGTCTTTGTTATGTTTACAATTTAAATTTGCATAGCTCGGCCGCTTTCTAGAAAACTGTTTTCGGGAAATCGGGCTTTTGTCTGTTTTCAGCGTATTCGGGTTTCGGGGATTCGGGCTGATTATTCGCCCATTGTAGCATTATTATTTTTCATCAATCCAACTTCTACTTTTGCGAGAATAATTCTCATCGATCCAGCTTCTATTTATGGAAGAATTCGTTTTATCAATCCAGCTTCCACTTAAGCAGGATTTCCTTAATACAACTTCTATTTCATTAAGAATTATTTTTCTTCAATCCAGCTTTTATTTAAGCAAGATTCTTTTCGTCAATCTAACTTCAATTTAAACACAAATTGTTTTCTTCAATCCGACTTCTATTTATTAAGAATTCGTTTCTTCAACCCAGCTTTATTTTACCATCGCTGAAACCCGTGCAATGGCGAATAATTTACGACGCTAAACTACGCGTTTTTCGAAGTGGGATTGATGAAAAGAAGTTAGCTTAAATTGAAGCTGGATTCATTACAGTTAGCATGTAAATCACTGAAACGATAAAATACACTGGTCACCAACACCTTGAGGTAAACGCGCTTAAAATGCACTTTTACCAGCATTGTTATTTTTTATCAATCCAGCTTCTACTTTACCGAATCTTTTTCATTAAGCTATCTTCGATTAATGCAAGAATTCGTTTCATCATTCTAGCTTTCATTTAGGCAGGTTTTTTTCATCAGTGCAACTTTTATTTGATTTAGAATTATTTTTAATCACTTCTGCTTCTATTTAAACAAGATTCTATTCATCAATCCGACTTCTTCTTGTCAATCCAAATTTTTGTTGATCAACGCTGAAACTTATGCAATGGCCAATAATTAAATATGCTATAATACACTTTTGCCGTTCATTTTATTTAACTACTAATATAAATTTAATAGATGTAATTAAACATTTTGCGATATTTATTTAAATCATTTCCGCCAGGAGTGCAGAACTTGATGTTTTATGATTCAAGTCTTTGATTATATCTATCTGTTTAATTATATCGTTTCTCCAGCGCTGTGTTGTATTGTAATGAAACTTTTTATATAGTGCAAATATATATATTCCAGCCTCCTTATATTAGATCACCTGACGGAACACTGGTTCTAGTGTTAAAATTTTCCACGTTTAGGTTCTCTTGTCTGTTGTTGTGGTTAAATCTTAAATAATGTATCCGCTTGTAGTAATCATAACATTCTTATATAATTGGCATAAATAAAGTATAAGCATTTCTTTGTCTTTCTCTTTCTTTGCTTCCTGTTCACTTTGCCACTCAACATGATTTCCCCTGTGCATCCTATAACCAAATCAACTGTTGTGGGAATATGGGACAGCGGGAGAGAGACAACTAGCCACCCACCCTGCTATGCTGAGGCAAAGAAAGATGAAGTCACCAACACTTTACATCCATAGCTGCCTCTCTTGGACTTTGATTCCTCCCCTTGCTTTCTGAAATCTAATACATAGATTCCAGCAGTAATGTAATGTAATGTAATGTAATTAGTAATTTATATAGCGCCGCTCACAGCCGAGGCCATTCAGTAGCGCTCCCAGTGCGAGAACCCCGAGAGAAGAAATATGTTTTAAGGAGAGAGAGATGAAGACAACAATGATCCAGAAAGGAAAGTCTCACGCAAAGTGAAGTGAAGGGCATTCCATAAAGAGGGCCCAATGATGGCAAAGGATCGAGTTTGAGCAATCGTAGTCCTAGCTCGTGGGACAAAAGAAGTCAAGATCGGTCCAGAGATTCGTAAAAAGGCCGATGAGAAGATGCAGAAAGAGGGAGGACGATTGACATCCCTGAGGTGGTATTTTGGAGCAAGTCCCAGTGTTTAATTTGAGGACCAAAGCAAGGACTTTAAACTGAATGCGGTCCAGAGAGAGAGGAAGCCAATGCAGTTGGTTAACCATGAATGATGATATATGGGATTATTTAGGAAGGTGGAGCAATCAATCGAGCAGCAGTATTTGAGAACATATTGAATAGGGTATAGACGGACCTTGGGAAGACCAATAAGTAGGGAGTTGCAATAATCAATTCTGGAACAGACAAATGCATGGACAATGGATGCCATGATGTAGAGAGAGGAACAGATCTGCGAATAACCTGTCTGAAACGCCGTAGGTGAAAGTAAGAAGGATCATGTAAGGTTGGTTACATGAGCAGAAAAAGTATGAGCGCTGTCCAAAGTGACACCTAGGTCACGCACACACAAGTAGAGAACGTAAAATTGGGAAAGTTTTCAGAGAGAAGCGAAAAGTCAATTTTTCAGAAGTTGTTGGGGTGTGAATAAGTTGAGTTTTTGAAGAGTTTAGCGAAAGGCGATTGGAAGAACATCCACAAATGCAAGTCATGGGAAAAGCTAAAGTGAGTTGAAGTGAGTTGAGTAGACGCATGACCATGAACATATGCCTGAAACGTCATCAGCAAAAAGGTGACCAGTAGCAGAGTAATTTGTAAACAAAGAGGTAATATCAGCCGTGTACAAAATGAAAAGAAGGGGTCCAAGGACTGATCCCTGAGGAACTCCTAGAAGGACAGGCACCCAGTTAGACCTGGAATTACCAGCTATAACCATTTGGGTGCGACCAGACAGGTAGGATTGAAGCCAGAGAAGAGGGACTCCCTTAAGACCATAGGAGGATTCAAGGCGTTGGAGCAGAATATCGTGATCCACCATGTCGAAGGCTGCTGAGACATCAAAAAGTGCAAGAAGGGTGACTGAGCCTTATCAATAGCTGAGTAGATGTCAGCTAGCATAGAGAGCAGGGCTGTTTCAGTTGAGTGGAACGCCCTGAAACCAGATTGGTGTGAGGGGAGAAGGCCTGAAGACTCAAGGTAAGGAAGAATCTGAATTGAAACCAGACGTTCAAGGGTTTTGAAAGAAAAGACAGGTTAGAAATAGGCCGATAATTTTTGCAGTCGTTTGGGTCCAGATTAGTTTTCTTAAGTGCCGGGAAACCAAAGCACGTTTTTGGGAAGCAGGAATGCAGCCCTCAGTAAGCGATCTATTGAAGAGATAGAGAAAGAACGGTGCAAGATCATCAAGTATGTCAATAATAATAAATGGAGGGAGTGGGTCTAGTTCACATGATCTAAGATTAACACCCGAGAAAACAATATATCTCAATGACAAAATAAATGTTTTATAATAATTATGTTTCGCTTTGTATAAGATCTCAAGATGCAAGTGGGAACCCGCAACGATAAAAATCTATGCGAAGGTGAAGTTTATAAAGAAACGTCTGGAGATAGTTGCGAATTAAGAATTCATGTGAGAACCCATGCTGGAGAAAGACCCTACAGGTGTGACTTATGTAGCAAAGATTTTGCAAAGAAATCGACAATGAGAACTCATGAAAGAATACACACTGGAGAAAAACACTGCTATAAGTGCCCAATTTATGTTGCAAAGCC
>JACEVL010002669.1:0-15913 GCA_020284085.1 Aporrectodea caliginosa
CTGGGGTTTGGTGTGTGTGGGGACCTTTGTGCCTGTGTGTGTGTGTGTGACCTTTTTGTGTGTTGGTGTGTGGTGTGTGTGACCTGTGTGTGACCAGTGGGGAGTGAGTGAGTGAGGGGGGAGAAGAAAAAAAACAAGCGAGCAACGAGCTAGTGCGCAAGCAGTAGAGAGAGAAAAGCACAGACCGATATCAATTGCAATGTTCAAAATCTATGCCTTGGCTTGTTTCCTGATGTAATGGCCTATACCTAGTCCAGCCTAAGCCTTGGTACCAGCCTTACAAAGTGTATAATCAGCTTGTTTGTTTTGACGTTTTCGAGTTGGTAACGTGTACAGTGCAAACAGTGGGTCCCTCCTTATGTCAAGTGAAGGAGCTATCAGTGGCGACGTTGCTATAGCAACGCCAATCAAGTGTGACCGAACACTAGGGCGTTTTCTGAAATCAGAAGCGTTACAAGTTAAGTCAATTGCCACAAATGTTTTAACGTCGACAAGAGTTATCTTTTATACTCTCCTTAATATACTAGAGTGCGCCATGATTTCGGTCCTGTTCTTCTACTGCTCCGAAAAGTTACAGCTTATTCAAAAAACAGCTACAATCATGCAGTGATGGGCAAAAGTTACCTCAAAAGTTGAAAACTTCTAGTTAAACCTGGGATTATTATAACTCAGTAATAATAGTCCCAGGTTAAACTTAAGTAGTTAAGTTAAGGATGAAGTTTAACTGGAGAAAAATAGTTTAGTTAAAACCAAAGTTTAACTATTATTTTTTAGTTATTAACTCAAAAGTTTAAACGCAGAAATCAGCAACTGCGCAACTATCTTCCGCAATTATTGTCATGAGTAGGCTATCTGGTTTTAATACTCAAAGTCAAGTGAACTGCATTGCATTGCATCATTTGCATTAGCAACTTTCTTCGTGATTTTCTGGTAGGGCCTAGAACTGTAGTAGAACTATTAGTCTATTACATAGTTTGAAAGTGAAACTGTCACTGACGCTGTGTATTATTACAGTTCACTTACCCTCTGTTATTGTGAAAATGTTTATAAAAAAGTTTGTTAAAAAGTTGGAAAAGTTTAACTAACTAGTTTTAGTTTAGTTAACTTAGTCACAAAATCTGTTGCAATCTTTAGTTAAGATCAGTTTGCCAACTTTAGTTAAACAGTTTTAAACTGTTTTATTTTAGTTGAAAAATAGTTAGGCTAAAGTTTAACTAAAAAAACTTAATTTAGTGCCCATCACTGCAATCATGTAGATCATAAAGCTTGAAAAAGTCGTGCATTGGCCAACACTGTTGACCAGTTTTTGCCTGTTGAAACAGTGAACCATGCAAAGTATTGGGTAACTAGGATTTTACCATATGGATGCACACTGCAAAGCAGTAGCCTGCAGAGGACCTATAGGTTGGTTGATGGAGTGATCTCTGGAGGCATAGAATGTTGGACAATCACGGAATCAAGTTTCTGGGTAGTATAGTATACTCTCTTACAGATGCACAGCATAGGCTTAAATAAAACGCACTGACAATGTTTCCTGAAGTGAGGATCACTTATAGGCTATTTAAACGCAAAGCAACAGCAACTGCTATTCTAGAAGTTTCTTCCAATAGTTGAGCAAGACAGCTTTAGCCATTAATGTTTTTGTTAAAAATAATCAGTTAAAAATCGATCAAACTGTCGTAGGTCAATCTTGTGCATTAATAAGTTTTCAGATTTTCAAGGCTGAAAGGAGTTGCCGTTTTTACAGTTAATGTAGCAATGTAGCAAATATGGTAAGGAGATCGCTATTGTGCAGATACAATTTTTATCGCATGTATCTAATGCCTGCAAACAGTCTCCACCTCTGGCACGTTATCCCAACGAGATTTCCATCTCACAAAGTCGACTTTTATATCTGCAAGGTCAGGTTCTGACTTCTGCGCTGGAGTCAAGGATTACAAATAATGACTATCAGTGGCAGGTGCTCGATAGTGTATTGGTTAGCGCGCCAGACTGTCAATTGAGAGGCCAGGAGTTCAAATCCCCACCAGGGCAGAAATTTAGTTAGAGATCTCTGCTGCACCTGCACCCCCTAGCCAACTCAGCTACAATGAGTACACCGACCGTACACTGTCAGCGGGAAGATGCAATGGAGACAGACCCTTAGTCAGCCATCCGTCCACCAGTCCTTTGGACGGGTGGATGGGTGGCTATCTCATAAGGGTCTCATTTAATTAACCGGGTACATTGGAAACTGCAGAAGTCTTTGATGTAATATTATTGGAATAGGTTGAATAGGCCAATCACTTGGGTTGTTAAGTCCTTCCTTTTCACAGCCTGTCAGTTGTCAATAAATGAAATGCAGACCCTTAGCCAGCCACTCCTCCAAACGATGGGTGAAAATTATTTTGGAGGGGCATAAACGCCATCAAAACCTGTAGGTCAGTCAGTGAAGGGTAGGGCATACGGTCGCGGCTTTTGGACCGGCTACTCTTTATATCTGGCTAAGGGCCTGAATGGAAGTGATGTAAATTTACCAGTAAAATATTTTTGCGGTAAAAATCCGGATTTTTTACCAGTAAAATTGGTAAAATATGGTAAAAATGGTAAAAAAATGATTTAAGTGATGTAATATCTTGGTTGTGTTCCCCAACGGTGCGTTTAGCCATTTATCAGATACAGACAAATATTGAAATGCCTTAGTAGTCCTATTGAATTGCTAAAAAGATAGTTTGTTTGAGAAAAACACATTTTTATTACAAAGTGAGTTTTCATCCACTGTCACAAATTGCAATAATTGTTGTAAGTGATTCAGCCCAGATGAAAACTTCTCTGATATTTGGTAGGCCTATATATCAGGTCTCATTCACTTTCAAAAGCTACAACTTACAACATAGCCTATCAGTTCTAGTAGGTAAAATTTAGAGAAATAGAAGATACGTAGGCTCCAGTGTAGCTGTCTATTAGGCCCCACAGTAGCCTAATATTACTTGCCACTTGCTGGGAGATTTCATAGGTAGATTTCTGCTACAGAAAATGGTGCATGAAAACTAGTTGAAATATTGGAAGAACTAACCGAGTATTATTTCAACATAATTCAGCAATCATCCTACATTACTTGTCAACGGGTGATGAGCCCATGAACAGAAAGAAAGAATTTTACACAGCAAAGCGCATAGGGCATAATATATCTGAGCAACACCCAAGCCTATGATCAGTTGCTACAATCTTGTGAATGAAGCTGACATTGAAAACCTTAAGTGAATATTGATACTAATAATATTATTTATGTTATTTAATAAGCCCTAAGTGAAAAAAGAAATAAAACTTTAAGCATTTACCATTTTATTCATTTTTACCATATTTTACCATTTTTTACCACGGTAAAATATAATGCGGATTTTTTTACCGGTAAAAAATCCGGATTTTTTACCGGTAAAAAAATCATTTCACATCACTAGACAGCATTGCTCAGAATTAGAGAAATTATAATTATACAACCAACCTTAACAATAGGATGTGCATGCATGATTTGTGTAATTTGCTAAATTAAATTGACAAAAATTATTCAGCAATAACTGGAATATAATCTAATAGTTAGTCAGACGATGATGAAATAGAATTCGAAGATTCACTTCAAAAAAATTAAATGAACATCAACCGGTATAGAACCCCAATTTCTCCATTATGCTTCAAACCAGGTATTCTGTCAACAAAAATGTAAGCGATTGAGGCGGGTAATTTATGCTGATGATACCTATTTATTAGTAGGATCATCTAATATTGGAACAGCTGCCGAAGAATATGACCATGTGGCATCCTGGGCAAAAACTAATAATTTGAAGTTAAATCCATCTAAGACTCGTGAAATAATTTTCTCAAAAAGGGGTTTTAAAGGGTCATCTATACCTATTGTCATCCAAGGTGCTGAAAGGGTTGACACTATTAGAGTGCTAGGGATTACCCTAAGTTCTGACTTGCGCATGACAAAGCATACTGAAAAAGTCCTTACCTCAAGTTCCACTTCTTTATACGCCCTCCGTGTTTTGAGAGATCATGGCATGTCTACTTACGCATTGCATGATGTTGCTATGGCAACCACTGTGGCACACCTAATGTATGCCTCCCCTGCCTGGTGGGGTTATGCCAGTGAGACTGATAGGAACAAATTACTAAAGTATGCTAAATAGGATGAAACGTAGAGGTTTCCTCTTATCTACTACCCCTAGCGTTGTTAGTGATAGGGGCTCTCCATCCCTCCGCTGATCTGAACAGGGACTCCTATTTCGTCCTATTTGCTGGGGAACCTCCACTATGCAGAATCGCGCTTTCTCGGTGGGGGGCCCCTCGACCTGGAATGGCCTTCCTCTGGAGCTTCACCTTGTTCCTAGGACCTTCTCTCCCACGTTCTTTTCTCACCTTAAAACCGTTCTTTTTTGGCCGTGCTGGAGTCGGGAGCGCCTCTGAGTAGTGAAGGGGCGCTAGAGGTTTCAAATGTTTGATCTGACTACCCCTAGCGTTGTATGATATGTCCCAAAGTGCTGATTCTAAACATTTCGGATGAAGCGCTATTTGTGGGGATTCATGTCATGTTCTCCGAGGAATCTTCCCACCTACACAGCAAATCAAATATAACTTACGTCCTAGAATTCACAACTTTAATCTCCCAATCAATGATAAATGTAATTACATACCACGTATCTTGTTTAAAGATACATATTAATTATCTTAGGGTTTATAGCTTTATGATGTAGTACGTGCAACAACAGTGGCTCGTTTACTCTATGCTGCCCCGGCCTGGTGGGGGTTTGCGGGACAACAGGATAGATGCCGACTTCAATCAGTAATAAGCAAGCTAATCCGCCTCCGGTATCTTCCTGAAGACTACCCAAAATTTGAGCGACTTTGTCTTGAAGCTGACACCCGTCTTTTCTCTGCGGTCCTGATGAACCAGGGCCACGTACTGCACAGTTTACTTCCACCAAAAAGCCCCAACAATATACCCTGCGACCGCGATCGCACGACCATTGTGTAGCCTACCTCTTGCAGATAATTTACAGCGAAAGACGTTTATTGTTAGAATGTTGTACTCGTATTGACATTAACTGTTGATTGTTGTTAAGATATTGTATGTACACCAGAGTGCGGATATGCAATTGGTTTAATTAAAGAATATTCTTACTTATTCTTGCTTACTTACTTACTCCTACTTACTTTACTTACTTACTTGTATTTGTCTAGAATTATTAACGTTAGCCTGACTCTTTTAGCTAATTGTGTTACTTGTAACCTGTTGCGTTTTGTCAACTGGATTATTTTGAAATTAAACGAATATCCGATTGATAATAATCAGGTTAATTGATCGTTTTAAACGATTCTAAATTATTTTATATATGACATTTTAATACCAATGTCCAGGATAACTGCCATCAATCCAACTTCTATTTACGCAATAAAATTATTTTCATCAATCCAATTTCTATTTAAGCAAGAATTACTGTCATAAACCCAACTTCTAATAATGCTACAATGGGTGAATAATTTAGAACGCTAAAACGATAAATTACCCTGATTGGTCCGATAATATTTGCTGTACTCTCCTGGGATCGGCGAATATGCGTCGTCGTAAGGTCCTAGGGCCTAGGCACTCGTCCATTCGTAGGCCTACGCCAACTGCCAGTCCTGCATTAAAGCTAAACGTTTAATTACGCATTCGCATTATTTATTGATTCACGAACGCATGTTTTTTGATTTTAAATCTTGTCACCAACACTTTTCTTTCTTAGTTGTGACCTACCTCAAGGACTTTCCTTATCTCTACATATAAATTGCTCAACGTCTTCTAACTGTTTAAGAATTAAATTGACACAGTTCTTTGAATGTTTCTTTCTTTCTTCAAACACAGTTTAATAACAACAACTCAACTCTTGCATTACAACAACATACTACACTGTATAGTTCAAATTCACTGTCATCAGCAGTTTCTAAGTTTGGCGCGCTAACTGCACGTGTAAAACAATCTACCGTCAGCCAATGTTTAGGCTACTTTAGGCCAAGCGCCCACGAGCCGACAGCGCAACTAAGGCCTAAGACTAAAACGCTTAACAATCGATACACATTATATATATATCAACCTAAAGAACACCTGTGCTCATTATATATGCAAAACATTTGTTCACATTACCTCCTTCCCTTTCTTTGGATTGAGCAAATTAAATTTAAAAATTTGCGAAATCATCATGTACTAAATTATGCAATAAACTTAATACTATACAATACAGTAAATGAACAATCTTATAATCTAGATAAACAATCTGCTACAACATTTAATCGTCCTTTCTTATAATTAACTTCTACATCAAAAGTTTGCAGTGCTAAAGCCCAACGCACCAGTTTAGCAGACTTAGACATAGATTCAGTCAGATAAGTTAAAGGATTGTGATCGGTAAAGATGTGAACTTTAGATCCAATGATTATCTCTTTTAACTTATTTAGAGCCCAAACAATAGCATAGGCTTCTTTCTCTACAGTTGCCCATCTCTTCTGGGTGTCAGTCAATTTCTGACTTATAAATGACACAGGGCGTTCTATTCCCTTATCATCCAGCTGTGTTAAAACAGCTCCTACTGCAAAATCACTGCTATCACAGTACAAATTAAAAGGTTTTCCAACATCAGAAAACATATGTGCAACAACTTTAGAGCGTACAGCATCTTTAAGTAAATTGCTTAAATGCTTGTTGATGTCTATTAATTCCAATCAATCTTATCTGGAACATGTTTGCTTGTCAAATCAGATAGAGGCTTCGCAATCTGTGCAAAATCTTTGATAAACTGTCTATAGTAACTTCCAGTCAAAAATCATAAGGCTCAAATCAACTGCTTAACTTGTTTCTTCGTTTCTGGGGTTTTCAAATTAATTAAACTTTCAATTCTATCTGGATTCATTTGAATCGTTCCAGAACCAACCACATGACCGATGAACTTTACCTCACTCTTACCAAAGATACATTTCTTTAAGTTCAGAGTAATGTTATGCAGTCTCATTTGCATTAAATATGCATCTAAATGCTGTAAATGAATCTTCCAATCATCTGAATGCACAGCAATGTCATCTACATAGGGCTCAGCAAATTCATTTATAGGCTGTAAAACCATGTTGATCATTCCTGAGTTGAATTCCAAAAGGAACACGAGTAAACTCGTACAGTCCATTGTGAGTAACAAAAGCAGTTTTCCATTGATCAGTTTGCTTAACAGGACAAGTCCAGTAAGCACTTCGACAATCAAAAATCGAGATCACATTTGATTTTCCAACTTTGTGCAAAACATCTTTCACAATCGGCATCGGATATTTACAATCCACAGTGAACGAGTTAATGTATCTGTAGTCGCAGGCAAGTCTCAGAGAACCGTCTTTCTTTTTAACAATTACCAGCGGACTTGCCATTCTGCTCGAAGATGGTTTTATAATGTTGGCTTGAAGCATTTCTTTAATTTGTCGTTCAACTTCTGCTCGATAGATGAGTGGAATTCGGTAAGCCATAAATTCTTTTTCACGAAATTCCGGTTTCAGTTCAATTTCATGTTCAACCAATGTACATAGTCCAGGCTTTTCAGAAAATCGATCAGAATATTTGTTTAGTACTTCCAGCAATTGTTTTTGTTGAGTCAATGTTAAATGACTAATCTGATCAGGATCAAGATTCAGTGAATTCTTTTCATCTTGCAAGTCATTCTTCGTCAACAACTCAACCACTGAACCAAAGTCTTCATCTTCTTCAACGATTAATCCACAACTCATTGCTCTTGTAATGTACTTTCTGATTTTATTTGCGTGAATTATCTTTCGACAATCGTCACCCATATCAATCAAATAAGAGTACTTTGACCTTCGTTGTATGACAGTACATGGACCATGCCATCGTGAAATCAGTTTATTTGTTGACGTCGGATACAACACAATAACTTTTTCACCCGGTTCAAATTCTTTATGTTTCGCTCTTTTGTTGTATTGATTCGTATACTGTAATTGCTTCTCTCGTGAATATGATTCTGCAAACAGTAATGCTTTTTCCATATTTGCTTTCATGTCTTTCAAGTACTTTTCTGGTTGGATTCCAATATGAGGTGGTAAATTAATTTCTCTTGTCCAACTTTCTTTTAAAATTGCCAATGGTCCACGCGGAATCTTTCCATACACCAACATATAAGGAGCAATTCCAGTAGTTGCATTCGGTACTTCTCGTAATGCCCACACTGTAAACGGAATTACTTTGTGCCATTGCCTTGGATTGTCAACAATTACATGATGGATCATTTTCTTGAATGTTTGGTTCCATCTTTCTACTAATCCAGCTGCCTCTGGATGACCTGGCGTGTCAAATCTTGGACTACAACCCATTAAATTCAGAAATTCTCTTGTCAGACTCGCAGTAAAATTTGTTCCTTGGTCACTTGTGATCACTGAAGGTACACCAACGTTCATGAACAACTCCATCAAAGCATCACATACAGCTTTTGCAGTTAATGATTTCAACAGAAACACTGTAGGCCATCTGGTGCAAGAATCGACAATACATAAACAGTACTTGTGACCTGCAGCAGATGCTGGCTCGATTGGTCCTACACAATCCATTGTAATTCTTCTAAAGGCTACATCTTCTCTTGGAATTGGAGTGATAGGAACCCTGTCCATCACCAAACTTCTTGCCTTTAACTGACATTTCTCACATGATTTGCAAAATTTCACTATATCTCTTCTCATCTTTGGCCACGTAAAAGACAACTTTATTCGTTCTCTAGTTTTCTCTTCTCCAAGATGTCCTCCAAATACTGATTCGTGAGCCAACTCCATCACTTTCATTCGTCGCTCTTTTGGTAACACCAATTGATATATCGTTTGCTCTAATATTCGATATCTCTTGTACAGTAAGCCATTTACCACGCAGAATTCAGATTCTTTATCTGGTGCTAACGTCCACCATGCTTTCAATGATTCATCTTGTCTCTGCTGTTCTTCGAATTTCTTTGCGTCTGCAATCTGCATCTGTTGTTCTTCATCTTTCTCATCTTCTTCAAACAAATCTCCTATCTCCACATCACATTCATTATCCTCTTTCGTTTCATTTAGATTACCATTCTTGCATGCAGCCATCTCTTGTTCCCTCATCTCTGCTGTTATACCGTCTTGCATTAAACTTTGTTGATCATCACTTTCGTTTTCCTCTTCACTTGAACTTTCAGTTTCACTTTCCTCTTCGACTTCTATCACTTTCTTTCGCTGACTCTGCAATCTCGTCGTTACATTCGCTTGCACATCTCCTTGTATCATTTTCACTTGTGGCACGGCTTTTAGTTCTGCAATGATTTCTGGATGCAACAAGAATCTTTCTGTGCTTCCCATTTTTGCAATACTAGCACACATCAATGTCACATAAGGTGTAAGTGAACATTTGACTTTATGCGGAATTACCTCTTCTTCCACATCGTTACAACACAGCCTTACATCAACTTTCACTAACTTTGCAGGAATGGCATCTCCTGCCACGCATTGTAAGTTCACTTTTCCAATCTGCTCCACCTTCATGCCTTCCAGTAATTCTTCACTAATCACCGGAACCTCTGCTCCAGAATCAATCAGTGCTTTTACTTTCACTGGTTCTTTTCCTGCTGTTCCACGAATTTCTACCTCGACGTACTGTAATAACACTTTCTTCAATGCTGTACTTTCATCTCTTCCAACCATTTCTTTCTGCATTCCATTGTGCAATAGAATTTCTTTCTGAATATCAGGTGAAAGGTGACATTTCATCACTGACTTTACTTCAGTCTTCAGAATAATGAGACTGATGTTCTGTGGCTTGACTTTCAGAATTATCAACCACTTGAATTCGATTCACCCTCGAATTTTCTTGTTTTCCACCATAATTTGAGGTTGTAACAGGAACTGGACAGAATTTCATCAAATGCCTGTCTGATCCACAGTTGTGACAACGTTTCACCACTGCACCTCGTTGTTCGATGCTTTCTTTTCTCTTATATGGAGTAAACGATGCATTGCCTTCTCTCGCGACAAACCTTGGTGGTGATTTGTTATATACCTGACGTTGTCTGGCCATCATCGATTCTCTATTCTCGTGAACAACCGGAGAATTTGGTTTCACTTCTGTACTTCTGAACTGATTTCCTGTTTCTTGATTGCTCTTCCAATGAAAACCAAAATTTGGAGTGAACTGTTGATTTCTTTTTACATTGGGTACAAAACCAAAACTTGTCTTATTCGGAATTGCCAAACCAATTCGATTATTAACATGAATGTCTGCTAGGTCTGCCACAACACTAGCTTCGTAACAATCAGTTCCTTCCTTCGACAATACAAACTGTAGTGGACCTGGTGGTAGTGATTCTTTCAACTTATCCGCCACTAACAAATCAAACAACTTCTCAAAATTCTTATCCACTTTGCGACTTTTCACATAATAGTTCAGCAAGTTCTTCAGCCTAGCTGTAAACATTGTATACGTTTCTTCAGCTGTCTTCTTCGCATCAATAAACTTCGATCTGTACTCTCTCGGTGTCAACTTGAATTCTTTTAACAAGTGCTGTTTCACGACCTGATAATCGTCTAAATCATCGAATGACAATCTGTTTAGAACAGTTCTAGCTTTAGGAGTCATCAATGGCAATAGTAACTTCACCCAGAATTGTTCCTGCACGTTGAAACTACGAAACGCATTCTCAACCGTTTCGAAATATAATGGCACCTCCATCATATCGTTTGGCATTTTAGGTAACACGTGTTTCATGGCATCACCAATTTTCTTTATTTTCGAAACCATCGTTTCACTTTCTTCCTGTTTCCTTTTCTGTTCTTCTCGTTCTTCTTGCCTTCTTTGTTCTTGTGCTTCTCTATTTTGCTTCTCCTCTTTGAGTTGTGCTTCTTTTAATGCTATTTTTGTTTGTTCCAACTTTAAACGTTCTTGTCTTTCCGCTTCCGCCTTCTCCATGCTTTCTTTCTGTAATTTCAGTTCTTCTTGTCTAACCTCTTCTGCTCGCTCCAACTCTGAAATTCGTACTTTTTCCTTTTCTTCTTCACGTAGTCTCTTCTCTTCAATCTGTTGCTGACGTATCTCTTCGTCACTTTTCCGCGCCCTTTCAAATTCAATCATCTGCTCTAATCTTCTCCTTTCAGCATCTTCTCTATCTTTTCTCAATTGCTCTAATTGAATTTCAAATTGCTGCTTTTACCTTTTCTTTCTCTCTTTTGAAGGCGTAATTCTTCCTGTCTTACATTTTCTGCTTTCTCTTCTTTTCTCTCTCTGCTTTAGACGTTCTCTCCTTCTCTTCTTTTCTCTCTGAAGACGTTTCTTCTTCCTTTCTCTCTTCTTTCTTTCTTCTTCTGTCTTCATCTCCTCTTCTCTTTCTTATTTCTCGTCTTGTCTTCGTTTCTTTCTCCTCTTTCTTCTTTCATCATCATCCACTGCATCATCATCTCCATAGACATAAGTCCAGGCGGTTTTTCAATAACCTTTTCCACAGCACCGCCGACAGCACCTTCTTCTTCTGCTTCTTCCTTAAGCCAGACTTCAGCTAACGCTTCTAACATGTCCTCACGTGACATATCTTTCAGTTTCTCTTCTTCAAAACCAGCCTTCAACAAGCGCTGTTTTAATCTTTCAGAAGACATCTTCTTCAGTTCTGCTTGTTTCTTGACACTTAATTTCTCCATCTTACTTCTTTACTTCAGTGCTGTCCTTTCTGGAAAACACGAGTTTTCTTTTTGTGTTTGAAGTATTGGGGATTGTTCTTTGTTTGATAACAACAAACTTGTATACCTTTGTCGTTGAGGCTTCGTTGTCGTAGATTTACCAATGATTTGAATGCGTATTCACCAGTCGACGTTGTTTTCGAATCCCAGACGTTGTTTCGAATCCCAGACGTTGTTTCGAATCCCAGACGTTGTTTCGAATTCCACCGCTGCTGCCACCAAATATATCACCAACTCTTTTCTTTCTTAGTTGTGACCTACCTCAAGAACTTTCCTTATCTCTACATATAAATTGCTCAACGACTTCTAACTGTTTAAAATTAAATTGACACAGTTCTTTGAATGTTTTCTTTCTTTCTTCAAACACAGTTTTATAACAACAAACTCAACTCTTGCCTTAAACCAACTGTACTACACTGTATAGTTCAAATTCACTGTCATCAGCAGTTTCTAAGTTTGGCGCGCTAACTGCACGTGTAGTAGAATCTATCGTCAGCCAAGTTTAGGCTACTTTAGGCCAAGCGCCCACGAGCCGACAGCACGCAACTAAGGCCTAAGACTAAAAGCGCTCAACAATCGAATACACATTATATATATAGTCAACCATAAGGAACACCTGTGCTCATTATATATACAAAACATTAGTTCACAAAAGCTAAGCGCAGAGAACCAGCTTATTGACGAGTGCTGCGTCAAGTCAGAGGGGATGTCTAGATTATATTAAATGGAGATCCAAGTCTGGTTGCCAGAGAGGAGGCAGAGGACATTGGAGGACATCCATCTTGAGATTAGATTAAGCATATTGAGTTATTATTCAGTGGAGGTGTAAAATGAGCTTGGGAAAAGAATACGTAGAGAATATGTAATATGTGTGTAGAGTTAGGTGTCGTCTGCATAAAGATGATGGTCGACAGATTCAGTGAGACGGTTTAGCAGTGTGGCATAACGGACAAGAGAAGTGGTCCCAGGATGGAGCCTTGCAGGGCACCACACGAAAGTGGGAGGGATTGGAGCAATGGTTTGAGGCTTTAACAGAAAAGGAGTGGGAAGACAAGAAGGACTGGAACCTTAGTAGGTCACTGCCAGAGACACCAAACTAAGTAGAAAGTTGATGAAGAAGGAGGCCATGATCAATGGTGTCTAAGGTGGTAGAGATGGTTGAGGGCAGACCAGCTTATTGTACAGAGAGACAAGTACTGCAGAGTTTCAGTGGATGTGTTTAGTGAAGCCAGATTGGAGAGGATTGAGGGTGAATTAGAAGAGAGGTAGTCATTTAGCCTGGCAAGGACAATGACATTGCTTAATTCAGTGTATGCATGTATATTGTATAAGTGGACCTCATCATATTAGAACATGACCTACTTGTTTTAAATCAAGTTTGCCTTATTTTTAATAACATGGCATTATATTTAACTACATGTTTTCCCGTCCTAAGATAATAATAATGAAGTACAATTAATCCTTTCTTGAAACAAGCCGGTTGACACATATAACGGTGCAGTTCCCAATTCTGCCCAATTGAAGCAATATTACAGTAGGCCAAATGACAGAAGACATAAATCTTAACTTTACTAACAGAACAGACAGCCTGCAATACACGGCGCTAACAGCAGCCTACAAAGCATATCCGCCCTACGGGACACGAACTCGGTACCTCTCGCTCTCTACGCCAGATGTTATCCAATGCACTTCAAAGAGGATATTAGCCCGCGGGCCACATGAGGCCTGCGGCATGCAACGTGCGGACCCATGCCAGTGGGTCGCCATAGGCCACGTGAGGCTGCCCCCATGCGACTCGTGGGCCGCATGTTGGACAGGATGGCACTATAGTGACATAACAGCGCCACCTACCGAAATTAAATGAGTCTAGTTCATAGTGTAAACGTTTAGTATTTTAGCAGTGCCACCTAACCGAACAAAATGAGTCTAATTAGTGTTACATGAGGGCAGACTTCACTACATCACTCCTTCTCCTATTATATTATTAATAAGATGCAGACATTCTCATTAAATAATTGGTTGTTGAAGATCATTATGTAATTTCCTGATGCTAGACAACTTATAAGGAAAGAGAGAAAACAGTGCTCAAATGTTGATAAATTGCTTGCATATAATTTCAACTGTTGCATCTGTTTTTCAGTTTTTCTCTGTGTGCATCTGGACTTTTTATCCATCACAGGGGGTTGGATTCCCATCCTCAACAGCAACATTCCACTTGTCTCAGACCTCTCTCTTAGCTTCAGTGAAAATAATGACCATTTTTACTCATTTATAAATTAGCTTGCAGCATCTGTGAATAAGCTGATGAATAAGTCAGTGCTTTAGAAATTTGTAGTTTACGATTACGATTGCAAGCTTTTAAAGTTGGAGACTAACCTTGTTTGTTAATCTGGTCTGAGTGCAGGCATCTTTAGTTGTCAGCAAATCATCATCGGAAGAGACATCGATGACGTCTTGAGAAGTCAGAGATTTTCGTAAACTTAAGAGGGAACCCGAAAGTTTTATAGGTGGGAGAACATGTCTATGAGACAAAGACAAAAACACATACACTGTAACTGGGTAAAGACCATCACTAGAATGGACGACATTTGCTCGTTCTGATAATTACCATAAACTGTATTATGTTTGCAGACAATGATCAGTAGTTACTACTGAAAGTCATAATTTACAATTTTTTATTCTAACTGATCTTCGGATAATTTCATCCATGTTCTCCCAGTGGCATCTGTATTCTCTCTCTGTCAATAACATATTTCCTAACAAGATTGGCATTGCCATAACTTTTTTTCTTATTTCTTACTCTGCAGCAGAAGTGAAAACTTCCCAGTTGAGACTGTATTTGTTTACGTTCCTTTAGAGCAACTGTTCAGAAGCATGGTCATCAGGTTCACGCAAATGTACTTCCACAGCAATATAATGACAGGACCCGCTTTGTCACCTCACGAAAGCAATGATAGGGCACCACAATGCATATAATTCCACTAATGGTACATTAAATTGGGCACAATTTTAGTGGATTAACACTTAATAAACATAATTATAGCCTATGCATGTAAACGATATACATATACAATTATGCATGCTTAAAATAACTTGTATCTAGCTTGTAATAAATGTAAATGTTCAGTCAAGCAGTTGCTGACAGTTGCGATCTTCACTTTTTCCCAAAAGGTTCTGAGAACCTCCGTGATGACCTTTTCTGACATCATTCTGGCAAATTTTCAAGTCAGCAACACTGTTCAGAATAATTCTGAGTAAAATAGCTTAGTCAAATTTTAATGATATTCTGTGGTATAATAAAAATTTTATGACGTTATCTTATGTATTTCTTTCCTGCTTTCTCAGAAGTGAATTAATTTTCCAGGAAAGTTGGTAACTGCCATTAAATCCACAGTTTTTATTGCCTTCTTTAGTTCCATGAATTTAAATACCTTTCTTTAATAGGAAGCTTTGCCCACACCAGTTTGGGGCCAACTTTTGCACTGACATGGCCTCTCCAATATCACGGCACCGTTCTATGTGTGTATCAAGATACTTAATATCGCACCTTTAGAGTACCATGGCTATATGTCAGATCTAAACAAGTGCATTTTAAGAGAGTTTGAGAATGTTTGCTGCACAGGGCCAATTGCAACAGTATGTAAATGCAATGGAAGACTGTTCCATGAAGATGGTCCAATACATGAGATGACACGATGAGCTCGAGTCGATGTGTGGAGGTGTGGAACCTGCATATTTCCACGGCTAGCAGTGCACAATGATCGCCAACCAGGTTGACTTGAAACTGGAACACAGAGCTCCCTGATGTATGCTGCTGCAGAGTCAACAAACGAGGCACGTGCCAGCAAGATGATCTTAAATGAAATTTACTTGGCAACAGGAAGCCAGCGTAGAGTCTCTTGCATGTATTGCAATATGTTCAAATATTTAAGCTTAATGGCTCAGGCAGCCCCAATTTACAACAGACCTGAGGCTGGAGCAAACAGAATCCTCCATGGGAGACCCACAAGGACTGAATTGCAATGATCCCCAAAGAGCATTAAGGAAAAAAAGGAACCCGGGAAAAAATTTGGGGGGAAAAAAAGAGGGTTTTAACTTTTTTTTTTTCCCCAAAAAATGCCCCCAACTTTTATTTTTTTTTGGGGGGCCCGGGATTTTGGTAAAA
>JACEVL010002670.1:0-17566 GCA_020284085.1 Aporrectodea caliginosa
CCGGGAACCGGAGCGATTTCTGAGTAGCCTCTTCCATTGAATCAGACTAAGTCTGTCTCTAGCTGAAGACACGTCTCGCTCCCGTCGATAGCTCTTTCCCCAATGTTGCCGACGATAATATGTCATACCTCGATGCTGAGAGAGAGAGTCGCTTCTGCAACTGGATGTAAGAGTTCTTTGTTCTGCCTACATCACTGAAAACGAATTCTTTTGATGTGACTTACTGTGGCAGCAAGATCGACCAGAAATTCTCTTGATAAATGGCACTGTTTCTCATCGCTTTAATACAGGCTAATTTAACTTTCAAATCTTTCATGTCGGCTTCTGAAGTCTGTTTGAAATTCGGGAAGGTTGACGGGTAAGTTGAAGTTAAGACATCCAATGATCCAAGTAGGACGCACAGTTAGCATCAAAACCAGGGAGAAGGAAGTTTCCTTATGTATGTGTAATTGTATATATATGCATGCATGCATGCATTCAAACACTCGTCAGTTCTCAATAAAATCTATTGGCGCCACTACCTGGAATAAAATTCCTCAAAAAATCAGAAAATCTCCCTCACTTACACTGTTTAAGAATAAGCATCGCATTTATTTAGTTGAAGGTAATTATTAATGCTTTGATGTATTAATCTTTTATTTCCATGTGTTTAACTGCACTTCCCACGCATTCCTTTTACTTTCGATACTTAGTTTGAATTAGTTAAGGTTAGTTAAGATTTTTATGTTAATCAAGTCAACAACTGTTGTACTAAGTAAAGCATCTTTCGGTCGCCACATATTCTGTTGAAATTATATAGAGGTGTCCCTACTTAGCGGGATCTTTGATCCCTTCAGGGCCTTCCCTTGTGGTATTCAACAATCCATACTTAAAAGTGCAATCTGATTTGTAATATTATTGTTTATTGTTGTTTGGCTACAAATAAACGATTGATTGATTGATTGATTGATTCATGCATATATGCATTCATCTGTGCATGCATCAATGCATCCATGTATGTATGTGGGTAAGTATGTATGTATGCATGCATATTCATGTATGTACCAAGACGCGCGTTGTAAGTATCTAACTCACATGCCTATCTAAGACTAGTGTTGTTCCCCCTTTTCTCTACAAACGTCACCGTATTCCTGACGTCGACATGACGATGTCAACTCAAAACATTTTCCCACTCCCATTTATGGACGAGGAATTGCCGTTCTTTGGCGTACGGACCTGGATTTGAATCGCAGACGCAGTGCTGATGCTCTTTAAAGCCAAACAGACGGGCGACTGCAGCGCCCCCTATGTCTCTGCCTCAGCTGAGCAAACATAAAAAGCGCCGTTTTTGTTCTCCTAATGCGTCGTCCTCTGTTGCAATTCGATCCGCCTCTTTGCAATCAGTGTAGGTTGCAAGTGCTCATCCCTGGCTGCAGCGCTCAGCATCCACAGGCTCCCTTCTGTTCTCGCTCATGCCCATCACGTCGTCGTCTGTCTCCCCCGATGCCTGCGCCCTATTCTTCTTCCAGCGCCTATACTGCTACTGCGGCTGATGGTGCTGGTGCTACTGATGGTGCTGGTGATGGTGCTCCTGATGGTGATGGTGCTGCTGACATGCTTGAGAATGTGTCGAACACGTTCAGTCAGATTCGCAAATGAGGTCTTGGCTTTTGGACACGCCGTTTTTGAAGGTTGCCGTTTAGTACGTATGTATAAAATATATATTTGCCTACAAATATACATACATGTATGTGTTGCATATATATTATATATGCTATATATACAGTGTAACTTTAGTTTAAGGTATGAGTGGCTTAGCCTAAAATACAAAGGTCAATTGACATTTTCGGGTTATCCTATAATGCGCACCTTCAGATCTGCTAAATAGTCAAGCTTCAGACCAAGTTCTCCTTGGGAGAGCCTTGATGTGTTCGAATATATATGTAAAAATTCATACGTACATGCTAAAACACATTAATATGTTAGTAGTAGGTCTATGCAAGACACTCCTGCATTTGGCCAATCTACAGCGTCTCACGCAAATACCATTGTGTTTTCATAACGCAAATAAATTCATATCTGTCAACAGTTTTATAGGCCTGTATACAACGTAAATGTTTGGCAAGTTTCATTACATGTGACAAATGCAGGATCACTACAAGTTCAGTGTAATATCGCGATGAGTTTGGTATTATTTCTGTTGATGAAATTGTATCAGCAAATTGACAAACACAATATAAATACGATGATATACAGCCTATAATTACAATACATAGAATCGCCTGCAACAGTAGCACCGGTACTAAGTCGCATAAGTGTGATTGTTTGGCACGTCCCAGAACGTCTGTGTCTTAATGCGTTTTGTCACACGAAAGTCTGTCACTCTGCGGTTATTAGCAGCCTTGGTAACTTTCCTTAGGTGGGCCTTATTCCCCACAGTTACCTTACACTGCGCTTATGGTAGTCAATGACGACGGTGAAGAATGAGAAGTGAATTGCAATTGAAACCCAGATACATAAAAATGTTATGGCGAAAGTCCAAAGGGATGTGTGACCGATGTAGTACATTAACTTTGTCTAGATGGATTCGTTCGAACTTGTTTCGAACCAACGTTTTTCAACAAGCTTGCTTCGTACGAGTTCGGACATGTTTGAGATAGTCGCATCTGGCCATGTTGCGACATGTTTAGGATGTAGACATCATCATCATAATCAGAGCCAAAACAGCCGGAACTCATGCTGAACTCGCGTCGGAAAATATGGCAGTGGGTCCCACTGAGTGGGGGAAAGTGCAGATCATTGACTTCTGCTTGAGTGGTCTCGTGAGTCAACCATGTTGCCATCGCTCAGTCAAGTCATCATCGTAGGCGAAAACAATCTCAACAACTATAGCGGCAACAACAAAGCCATCATCATAATCGATTGTCTGGTTGTCGGTACCATATTGTGAGCACTTCAACGGAAGAATAAAATGTCCAGAGTCGATCAACGAATACCAATGCACAGACAAATGAACTAAGTCGAGTAGAGTGGAAATCTGAGGCTTAACAGAACGTCAATACACTCTCCAGATAAGCGACAGCAACAGCAGCATTTTACGGATGAAGAGAGAGAAAAATAGATAGACAGCAGGAGAGAAAGGGTGGGTGAGAGAGACAGAGCCAGACAGAGACAGACAGAGACAGACAGAGAGACAGAGACAGACAGACAGACACAGACAGAGACAGAGAGACAGAGACAGAGAGACAGAGAGACAGAGACAGACAGAGACAGACAGCGACAGACAGAGACACAGAGACAGAGACAGAGAGACAGAGACAGAGACAGAGAGGAAGAGACAGACAGACAGACAGAGAGATAGAGACAGAGATAGAGGGGGCGAGTAGACTCTTATAACTGCAGCTATCGCAAAAATACAAGCTCTAGCAAAATTGTAGCCGATCACCTTCTTTTTTTCGAGCAGTTTATTGCAGTTTATATTGGTGCAGGGGCCAGCGCAGAGCGTTGATGTCTCTGAGTCCCGATTATTTACCAATCTAGAAAAAGAAATTTGGCTTATCCAGTCATTCTCGTGATGAAGATAAAGTGGTCCGAAAACTGAATTTGATGAGGCGATTATTTCTGTCTTATTTTCATCGAGCTGTTGTCGGAAATGAGTGAGAATGAATCGGAATGAATATTCTGTTGCCACAACAAACACTTGAAATTTTGCACCGTTTGGCCACAGTGCAATGCCTGCCATTACTTGTAATAACACGCCACTTAACTTTGCCTCAAATCTTACCAAGCGTTTATTTATTTGAGCACAATAAACTCGCCTTATCGTCGAGAACTCTTTGTAGTAGGTTTTTGCGCATCATATTTTTCTTTACAGGATAGGCATACGTCTGCAGAATTTTCGTTTTGTGTATCATTTCTCTCTGGAAGAGAATGAACTTTTTCTTCTCATTCGTTGAAATCTATCCATTGATAGATCAGTCAACTCTGACTCGTGAACAACCACCAAGGTCCTTTGAGAGGTTCAAAAAGGCCCTGGATAATTATCGAGACAGATATCTGGAAACTATACTGTTCACCAGTGAGTCGTCTAAGTCCATAGCGAGAACTGCTATGGCTAAAACGCGAGACTTTGCCTTCATGGGCCCTGCAATATGGAACCAGCTTCCTCCTTTGACACGTTCCTGTTTATTATCTGGTGGGCCAAGTGCCTCTTTTCGTTGTCTGAAGACCTCTTTCTTTTCTCTGGGTCTTTCGCACTGGGAGCGCCTCTGATTGATGTGCACTGCGAGAGGCGCTATATAAATTGATAGATACCATACCATACAATACAATCTATCTGTTAGCCCCTCTGTCTCTCCAGTGTAAGTTTAGGACTTTCCAAGCCATGAGGATATTAACAACAGATTAGCATCCTTTAAACAGCGCGAATTCTCCTATTCTTAAATTATTAACCCTAGCATCTTAGCTTCCGGTAAATATCGGCGCTCACCAAATGCCATCTTGTTTCTTCAGTTCTAAATAAACACAAAATTCGCAAAAACACTAAAATGACCAAATGTAACGTTTGAATAGCTACATGTATCTAACTTCTGTATTCGGTAGCCTACGCGCAAATCTTCTCAATGCACAAAAAGTTACCAAGAAGAAACTCTATACCAGTTTGCCATTCAATCTCTATTTTTTTTTTTTTTTTATTCACAAGTTTACCGTCATCATATGACATCAAAGGCCGTTGACGACAATTCAAAATTATGTACAATACAATTTTAAAAAAAAACAAAGAATTAATAGAGTTCCAATGACACCATTTAAAGGCGTCTAAACAGTATTTTACAATGTCACTGATATTCATTGTTTGACATCATAATACAACTCAGCTATTAATATCTATGATACTTGCAGGCAAGCTATACAATGCTTTGCAGAAATATCATAAACAATTTATTTCTATTCTACTTTGAATTTTCAAACATTGCAATCAAATATTATTAAAGAAATACATGCATAGTCACAGATTAAAAATCACAGTTCTTTATCATATGTTATATGTTATATTCATTGTTTGACATCATAATATAACTCAGCTGTTAATATCTATGATACTTGCAGGTAAGTTATACAATGCTTTGCAGAAAATATCATAAACAATTTATTTCTATTCTACTTTGAATTTTCAAGCATTGCAATCAAATATTATTAAAGAAATACATGTATAGTCACAGATTTAAAATCACAGTTCTTTATCATAATTATGCTATAGACATGAATATAAAAGAGTAATTTCACCAGATTTTCTTAATTTCTTACTTTTAATTGTTAATAAAGCTTAATGGTTATTTATTATACATGTAATGTTGACATGAGATTCTTACTTTAATTACAAATGTTTACATAAGGAATCAATCAATACAAAAAACAAACCATATTAACATAATAATATAGGCTACATACATGCTGTTTAAAAAAAAAACAAAAAACAAAACAAAAACAAACAACAACAAAATTAAAATAAAATCTTTATAACAGATTTAATCTATTCATATTACAGCCCAACAACTAAAAGTCTACACAAAGGGAACCACCCGTCGATGTCCATTGACAAAATTACAAATATTACATCCTACAAAACCTTTCCCTTACCGATAATGTTGACCAGTCTAAAAACTTCACTTTGGAAGCAGCCTACACCAAGCAAGGTCTTAATGCTAAATTCTAACTTGAATAGTGTACACTTATCTCTTAATATATTTGAGATATTTTCTTTATTACAATGTAACAACAGATGATTTATATCTTCTTTGACTTGACAAGAGGTGCACAATCCATTGACATGCTTCTTCATTAGAAACAGTCTTTCATTAAGATTCACTTTCCCCAGTCTTAGCCTGGAAATTTGCACTTCCTTTTTTCTACTAAGATCTATAAATTTATTATTGGTATCTGTGACAGGACAAATGCTCTTATAATGAAGACCCTTGAGGTCACTATCATATTCCTTCTGCCATTTAGAGATTATATGAGATTTAATTATTGAAAATACTTCCTGTAATTCTAAATAATCTGTGGAGTTAATTGTGGGTAATTCTAATGATTGCTTTGCTAAGGAATCAGCTCTTTCATTACCCAGTATATCTATATGACTAGGAATCCATATCAAATGTACCTCACTCAACTTTATTTGATTAAAGATTCTTATTGTATCTTGCAATAAATTGGGTCTGGACTTAGAAAAGGATTTCTTTAGAGAAGTAAGCACACTCAAAGAATCAGAAAATATAGCAAAATGTTTAAGGTCCTGGTTTTCATTATCTACTATCCAGGCAAAAACTTCTTTTATAGCAGTCATTTCAGCAGTATAAACACTGGAATTATCACAAAGGCGTAACTTATTATCTATATCTAAGCTTGGAATAGTATATGCAGCGGCAGCTAAGCTATTTGCTTTAGAACCATCTGTGTAGACATGAGTATAAGAATTGTATTTACTTATGTGTTCCAGAGTGAGGAGTTTTAGAATTTCAGGATTGTCATCCTTTTTACTAATTGATTTGTGGAGGCTAATATCAACATGAATATTTTCATTGAGCCATGGGGGATCTGAAGGAAAAGAAGGAGCCTTATAAGGGTAGTCAAAGGAGGAAAAGAAGTCAAATGTGCGTTGATATGTAGACAGATATTTATTATCTCTAGTCTTAAACTTAAAAGTCCAGTGAGGTTGAAAGATTGTTCCCATTGGATGATTAGGGCTTCCAATGACTTTTGCTCCCAGTTTAAGCGAGTTCTTTAAATTTCTTAAATGTAACGGAGGTTCACCACATTCATTTTGAAGTGCTATAGCCGCAGTCAATCTCTATTCGCAGATGCCACGAGAATTAAAGCGTTTCTTTCAGACCATTGCCAGATTGATTACTTACTTAAATTCGTTTATTTAACGACGACGTCATATCGACGATGATTGGCGTCTTGCCAGATTGATGATTACTGCGGCGTCTTATAGTTGCCCTATACCAACCAACTCGTTTATCAGAATTATCTTGATAAGTTTATGACCATAACCACAATCAATAGCAGCAGCAACTTCCAGTGTTTCAGGCGAAAGATCAAGTTACTAATGCTAGATTAAGGTTTTGTGCAATTAACTTCAGTTCTGCTATTATCCCTATTTTATTTTATGTATTTTATCACAGTACGGACAACATCAGTAAAAGAGTAAAACTTCTTTCCTAATTATCTCAAAACTTAATTTCATAAAAGTAACATTGGTCACCTTTTAGTCAGCCATAATAATTTGTTAACACGTGTATTACATTTGCATCTTGCGTTAAAGTGTTATTCAGCACTTCTACTTGGCACTATCATCTTCGAAGGTGCTGAGTACTTTATATTGTGATGGTTATCTTCTTGCCATGGTGACTTGGATGACGACAATGAGGATGTCGACGATAACAATCATATGATGCAAAATGATAATAGTGATGATAATGACGCTGTTGGTGCTGTTTTTGTTGTAGTTGTTCATGATGATGGTGATGAAGTCATCATCACCATCACCATCACCATCATCATCAACATCATCTTCATAATCATCGCATCATCATCATCATCATCATCATCATCACCACCACCACCACCACCACCACCACCATCATCATCATCATCATCATCATCATCATCATCATCATCATCATCATCATCATCATCATCATCATTATAATTATAATTATTACTACTATACTACTACTATTACTATTACTACTACTATTATTATTACTACTACTAATACAACAACTACTACTACAACTACTACTATTGTTATTATTATTATTATTATTATTATTATTATTATTATTATTATTACTATTATTATTATTATTATTATTAATTAATTATTATTATTATTATTATTATTATTATTATTATTATTATTATTATTATTATTATTATTATTATTATTATTATTGGTGATTAATATTATTATTATGCTAATGCTGATGCTGATGATGATGCCTAAGATGCTGAGGATGATGATGATGATGTTAATTGACAGCTACATCTGGTTCATTGGAACGAAGACCTTTACGACACATACGAGGAAGCCGTCAAAAGAGAAGATGGAATCGTCATCATCGCCGTCTTTGTCACGGTCAGTGCAGTTCACTTGCACTTGGCACTTCAGTGGCACTCAGATTCAATTACATGATACATGCACCTTTGTTCATTCATGATTCAGACACTTACTGGCACTAACCTATGAATCTTTCAATGAATGCATTTCACAGGAAGGGCTTTGATTTACCCCCTATGAAGCAGGAGCGTTGCCAGGAATCAATTTGGAGATGGGGGGTTTAGTTTTCAGTGATTTTTCTACATTTTTCGTTTTTAATAACAGTAATGCATTCATTTGGGGAGATGAACCCGTTAACCCACCCTCCCTAAATGCGCCCATGCTTTCGGGATAAGACAGTGAACCTTGAGATTCTTGACGATCCTATGAGATTTTCATGTGTAACTTCCCTTCCCGATTAATGACTCTGCTCCGTCGAGTGCCATACAATAAAGAGTATTTTCCAGGCTGATTTCATGTATTCAATCCTGCCCTGTACTATTTCAAAAAATTACGTTTTCTTCCAAGGCCCAGCCGCAGTACCCACGTAAGAGTCTACATCTGATGCTGCTTGGACCCAAATTGTTTAGAGGCTTTCCGTTATTCGGCGATCGCTATCTCAGACCTCTTCAATTCTCACCCAAGTACTAGATCTCTGGCTAGGATGAAAACTCGCACAAGCATGTAGCCCAAATGTGCTCAGTTTGTTGCTACATGTAACTGCTTCAAAAAGTACATTGTCATCCAGGGCTTACGATCCCAAAGTCGTTAAGAGGCTTGCTGTTCCAGGCCCTCTCGCGTTCTCCAGGTACCCGACCCATTCTGGCTAATAAATTCGCGTATGCCACTGACAGAAGCAAGTATCAAAACCCCTTCCTGCTACCAGTGGACCACCACTTGCTTACCTAATCCACGCTGTGAGAGACTTGCGGGATTTATGAGATTGAATGAAAAATATAATTAAAGTATTTGCAAAACGTAGGCTTATATTTGGTTATACATCGCTGACTATAATACAATGAACGCCTCTAGTGATCGATCAACATGCCTGTCTCAGACAGACTGATAAACAGGGAACCAAGCCGCTAGCAACACAGATTACCAGGCAGACAGACACGCAGACAGACAAGCACACAGGCAGACAGGCAGACAGGCAGGCGACTGACAGGCAGGCAGAATCATACATAACTCAACGCAGCTCATTTCGACTCAAAATAGGCTAATATGCATTTCTTGATTTAAGCTGCAATTAAGGGACTTTTTGATCAGGTCACCATACGATATTCATTCATCTCACACGATATATATATACATACATAATATATACATATATAAATTATATATATACAATTTATATACTATAATTAACACACAAGGCTGCATTTATATACAGTTGTGAGTGTACACAGAAAATTCATATGTTTAAATATTGCGGATGCATTTGGGTACAATATGTATATATGAATATACATAGGCCTATCATTTTTTTTATATGCGTATATTTAATTCACATATATGTACGTATAGCGCATTCGGATGCACCATGAGATCAAGAATGATGAGTATGTAGTTCTCAGAGTAGGCCTTCTACGTGACCAGCTGACCGTTTATTCATAATATATGATGATTTTCACCTTAAAAATTAGATCGCTTTGTGAGGTAAGCAGAAGGAAGAGGATGAAGAAGAGGACAGGGAATGAGGAGAGTAGGAGACCAGGAATAAGGGGAGTATGGGGGCAAGGGAGCTGGTGTGTCGTCGTCGTCGTCGTTGGGAGGTTGCCTCCGCCGCCGCCGCGAGTTGTCGCTTTCATGTATGATTGCATATCCCGAAATCCAATTAGACCAGCGGTTCCGGGAATGATACGATCGTGTGCAAGAAGACCCGATAAACTCTTTCATTCCGCCGCCCTATTGAACATATAATCAAGGATTTCTAAGAGTTAGGGGAAGGGCTTCTAATATGGGCCACCTAAGAAACTTGTCTTATTTCATAGCACAGAAGCAAATTAAACGTGTAGTTTATTTATTCCATGCATTACTTGGCATGAGTTGTTGCCAAATATGAAGGAATTATTCCTTAATCTGTGCAAATAAATTTTTAACGAATTTTTTTCAAAATACGGAAAATGGCTCATATTACACGACCGGGTGTGTAATATGAGCCACCATTTTAAAGATGGAATTGCAATGTTTCCGTGCCGCAGACTAATATTAAAACAGTAAAAAACGATTTTCTGAGATTAAACTTACTAGGATAACCATTAAGAAACAATTTGGCCTATGCCTAATGTAAACAACACTGAGAACCGGTTACATGGAAAAAATAGCCATTTCTACTGTCTCATTCCATAAAGATATGGCCCATATTACACATTCGATCACAGGACCGTATTACAAAAATGGTGTGCCTCGGGGAAATCTGTTATAGCGTGATCGACGAATGTATTATAGATCAACAAAGTTGTGTTTTTATATAATAAAGAAATTGTCTATCTTCTGAAACATCAGGGCATACCATAGATGAAATCCTAAACTATATAACACTTGTTGAAGTTCAGCAAGTCTTATAAGAAACATGTACCAAAACATAAACGTTGATGTTTTTCGGGCAGAAGTTATTAGTAAAGGGACACATCCAGAACAGGAAGTTGAAATCAGTATACGGATGGTTTCCCAATGTAAGAACTCTCCGCAGACATGATAGGTGGGAAATACAGTCGAGGCCCATATTACACAGTGGCCCATATTACAAGCCTTTCCCCTATATACGTATGTATGTGAGTACATGTGTATGTGTGTGTGCGTGTGTGTCTGTGCATGTGTGTGTTTCACGTATACACGTATGTGTGTGTGAGTGTGTGTTTGTGTGTGTGTGAATGTGTGTGTGTGCATGTGTGTGTGTGTGCGTGTTGTGTGTGTGTGTGGGTGTGTGTGTGTGTGTGTGTGTGTGAATGTATGTCTGCGAGGTACTTCATGTTCAGCGTGGAGTAGGACTACATAAGCTGCATTGCTCTTAGAGCGACTTGTATGTGCGGCTGTCATTCACTCATTGCATGGATTGATTGGATTCCTACAGCGCCCCTTCAAGGTAACTACTCAGAGGAACACCCGACCCAGCCTCTGCTGAAAAAGACAGTCTTAAGATGGGAATAAAAGATATACATGTAAGTAAAAACCTTGTAGGCAATGAGTGCAGAATCAGGGGAAGCCCATTCCAGACCGTAGGCCCACAGCAGAAAAGCATGATGTTGAATAAATTATATGCTTTTAATTCATATTCATTCAAATCAAAAATTCTAAATAAATATTATATGTATGTATATATTATAGGCATAGGCTATAGCCTATATGTTGCTTTCTGGTAACCGTAAACTTGGTCCATTATATTGCTTATATAATAATTATATATTAAGTTCATGTTGAAGCTTTACGTAAATGTAGGTTAAGAAAGAAGATAATAGGAAATCGGAAGTAAGGTATCGAAAGTGAGGGAAATGGGACTTAAATTGGGAATGATGGTGTAGAAGAGTTACTGTAGTAGGACACCTTAAAGGCAATGTGCTGAAGCAGCATAAAGGCTAACTTAGTCCTAGGTATCATCAAGAGTACAGTAAATAGAGGTTCTAGCATAGATTGCAAGTCTTCTAAAGCTAATGAAACCCGTGTTATGTTATGCCTAATAATAGTCACAGATTATGCTGTTATTTTATGGTTTAACCTCCCTAGCGTTAACCCCGAGCGTTACTCGGGCCCGAAATTCTATGTAAAAGCGGTTAACCCCGAGTGAGACTCGGGGTCCAAGTTGTGTCATTGTGTCTATGACGTAGACGTCGTACGTTCACGAGACAATCGAAAAATCAATAAACTTATAATATCAATGCATGCATTTATAATTATATACTTATATTATATTATATATATACATATACATACATACAGCATACATACATATATATATATATATATACATGTACATACAGACACATATATATACATATATCCGTGTGTATATATATACATATACACGTTATAAGTACATATATACAATACATATGTGCATATATATATGTATATACACACACACATACACACGTACATAAACATATATATATACATATATACATACACACACATATATATATATGGATATATAGATATATATCTACATATATATATACTTACACAGGTAAACAGTAAATGTTTACACACATACTTATATATATATACATATATATACAAATATTTATATATATGCGTATATATATATACATATATATACTTTATATATGAAATTATGAATATATATTAGTACATATATATATACATATGTACATATATATACATATACGCGTATGCACACAGTGTCATGTTCATGTACACATTCACATATATACATACATATATTTACATACACGTGTGCATATATATATATATATATATATATGCCAATATACATACATACATATACAGTTGTACATATATATATGGATATATATAGACACATTACATAGCATGCATGTACATATATATATGTATTTATGTGCATATATATATATATATGCACATAAATATATATATATATTGGTACTTGTATATACATATGTATATATATACATGTATACATATATATATACACGCAAATATATGTATGTTAACACATATATGAATATACATGTATATATCTATATATATGTATATATTATATAAATTTACGCATATATATATATATTATTATATATATATATGTATATATACACCCACATATATACATATTTATACACATATAAATTCATATATGTATATATGTATATACTATATATAATACATTGGTGTATATAAATACATGTACATATAAATATACATCTATGTACATATTATAGACATAGGCCCATATCTGTATATATATATATATATATATATATATACATATATGTAAATATATACATATATTTGTACATATATACATATATATATGTAAATGTATTCATATATAGCTATATATGTATACATATATACATATATAACTAAACATGTATATACAATGTTATACATGCCTATATACGTAAATAAATCTAACCTTTTGGGCTGGTTTTTCCGGGAGAAAATGTAACGCTAAGGAGGTTAAGTAAGTAAGCCATTTTTACAGAGCATCAGCATCATAAGATAGCAATAATAGCTGTCAGTACAATGCTATAGATGTACAAGGGTGACGCGATGTATACTGGTGAGCGTCATTAGTAAAGATACTACATTATATAAATGTATATCAGTATGTTACAATTGAAAGTAGGCTACTCATATTAAACAATCAATATACGCCGTTACATATGTATAGTCTCGCGATATTTCAATAAAGAAAGCATAAGATACAATTAAGCCATTAGAATGGTCTATATTGAATGTGAAACGATTAGGCCTATTTTATGTCAGGCCGGCATATTAGGGTGCTTAACGGCACATAGAGCTGATATGGTGGCACAATGAGGTGATATGCTGGTTAAATAAGGTGCTATGGTGGCACAATACAGTAGGTTCTAGAAATCCGTATTTCAGCGCCTTTTTCAGGCTTTACAAGGCGCTATAGAATATTCTGTTGCATTGATACACGAATACAATGAGTTGGTATGGTGGCAAATTGGCCTGTCATAGCACGTTAAGGTATAGCTCGGTGGCCGATCATTGTTAACACGTCAGCCATTCACCGTCACTGGTGTCCTGTGAATGCTTGTGCGCCAAAAAGAAACAATGTACGCAATTAAATGTATCTGCAGTTGCTGGAATTGCTGCTGTCTTTTGTGCGCTTCAGTCGAAAGGTCCTTTGACACTTGGCTCGCTCTTCTGTATAGTCTCGATAATATTACAATTCTTTCATTTTTGCATGAATGAACAGACATTTTAGTGGGCTTAAGAAAAGTGTCACTGTCACTGCTCAACTCTGGTTCCAGTCCTACTTGTCCTCAAGATCCTTCTCTGTTAAAGCCTCCAGCCACTGTTCGCAACCCCTACCACTTGTGGTGTCCCTCAAGGCTCCGTCCTGGGTCCACTCCTCTTCATCCTTTTCACCACACCATTAAGCCATCTCAGAGAATCCTCCTCTGTTTACCACCATCTCTACGCAGAAGACGCCCAATTCTACATATTCTTCTCCCTAAACTCTTTTTCAACCTCCATCGCGCAATTACTCAATGCATGTCGTCCAACTGCTCTGCCTCAACCCTTCTAAAACAGAATTCATCATCCTAGGCCTTCCTGACCAAATCAAGAAAACCCTGACCCTTCCATACACCTATTCACAAACTCTTCATCTGTTACCTTCACCTCTGAAGCCCCTGTCCGCAATAATGGTGCTACGTTTCATCCACATCTCTTCTTCTCTAACCACATCTCCAGCATCTCCCGCTCCTGCTTCATGCACATTCATAACCTCTGCCTCTCACCCGGCCCATGCTCGACTTCAAAAACTGCCTCCATCATTGCTACCTCTATTGTCCACTCAAAGCCGATTACTGCATGCAACTCCCTTTTCCTCAACCCTGAATTCATACAACTCGAGCGTCTACAACTTAGCCAAAACTCACTAGCCAGAGCTGTCACTAGAAAACCCAAGCATCAAAGTCCTATCCCTAACCTACAACTCCATACAATACTCCCAGCCAAAATATCTTCGCGAACTCTTCACCATCCAACCAACCCGCTCTACCCGATCATCCTCCTGTTTTAGTTTTTCTCGACCCCCGGTCGCTATACTCATCTCAAGTTCTCCAACCGAGACATGTCCAACACTGCACCGCGTCTTTGGAACGATCTTCTCCTGAATTCCACAGTTATTTGGTTCCTCCACCATTATAGCCAATCACCCACCACCATCTGCCTCAGGCTCTTCTATCCATCACCACTCGGCTTTCTTCTCAAAACCAAATACTCACCTCTTCAAGAACTCTTGCCCCGACTCATCTGAGCCTCCATCTTCCAATTCGCGACCTAAACGACACCCATCTTAACAGCTACTATGCCCCTCCGACCCTTTGGAAACCGGACTCGGACCTCCTTCGGACTACCCTTTTGGACAACCCCTCCGACTCGACGCAGCGCTCCTAAATAAGCTGGTGCCCTGCGCGTGGTTGGTTTCTGAGTGGCGCTTTAGAAGTGTAGAGATTACGATTACGATTGCGTAAACTTACGCTTGAAAATGGCTTCAAACGTAACCGAGACGGATACACAGTTATTGTATCACCTGATCAGTGGACACAATGATTTCTGAACAAATTGTTAGAAAAACCAACAGGTAGTGCAGTATTAGTCTCAGCAACGACGCGGCTTGAAAGTCAATCAATCATCATAATATTATTCGTTTATTGAGCTCTTGCTGACATACCAGAACCAGTTAATCGATATTCGTTTATTCATATCAAATAAAGTTGACACAGACGCAACTATTTACAGTGACCTTAACCGTAATTAAGGCGGAAGATTAATAAACATTAGAGCAGGGATGGGCAACTGGCGGCCCGCGGGCCGGATCCGGCCCCCGGGGACCTTTGGACCGGCCCTTGGCATGTCTGTTATATTAGCACTGTACCTGGCACTTTGGGGACCTTTTATCCGGCCCTAGTTTGGGAACCTTTTATCCGGCCATACACAAATGAATTTCTGTACATAGACCGACATTAAAGCATCTGTTTCTTATTTATTAAGAATCCGGCCTCTAGTCTATAGTCAATTCAGTCATCAATGTAATCTACTTTCTGCATGAAACAAGACCACAAGTGGGTAGCTTCGCTACTTTAGAAACCATCTAAGCTTATCAGAACTTTTCAAACGAAGTTGCTACTCTGGGAAATCAAATATCAAAAGGCAATACTGTGCATTTTCCATGTTTTACTGATTCTGCAAATATCAAGAAGTGCACAAAACAAAATATAACTGTATTGAAAGTAGAGTTCCAGTCCAGGTTTGCTGATTTACAATGTACTGAACTACACTTAAATTGGTTAGATCTCCATTTTCCATTGATGCCAATTCAGCAATAAACTCCATGCAAGTGGAATTGATTGAACTCAATTGCAACAGTGAGTTGGAAAGGATATTTCGTGAGGTACCTCTGATTCAGTCCTACAAACTGTATACAATTCTCAGGATTCTGACCCATCACTTAAATTGTCATAGCCTGAAACTGGTTGCACTGTTTTCATGCACAGTGCACATATATTTGTGAACAGTTCTTCTCAAAGATGAAACTAACAAAGTGCCAAAACAGATGCAGACTAACAGATGACAATCTCCAATGAACTTCGAATTGCCACTTCGAACATTAAAGCAAACCTTCCGGATTTGTGTCGTATTTTATGTATTTTTAAAACTGAATAAAACATATTTTGTTTTTTTTATTTTTAGTGTATAACTGATGTATGTATTAGGTCACTAGGATAATTAGATTTTCGACATAGGGGTCGTCCATTAATTATGTCAACAAATTTTAGGCCTTTTGACCCCCTCCCCCTTGTCAACAACTGTCAAACATTGACGGACCCCCAAAAAAAAATTATGTCAACAATCCCAGAACCCCCCCTGATGACCTTTTTTAGACAATTTTTCCTGATGACCTTTTTTTTTTTTTTTAGTCATTTACCATATTTTTGGTGATTTATTCCAAAAAATTTGTTGACGTCAACTTGGGCCAAACCTCCCTCCCCCTGTCAACAACTCAAACTTTTCCAAACCCCCTCCCTATTTTGTTGACATAATTAATGGATGACCCCATAACAAATTATCTTCATTTGCATTAACGGTTATTCACACACTATTCTGTAATATTTAGTTTGAATAAAATTAATAGTGTTTCATTTTTTAGGACAAATGAATTTACAAAAATTGGCTCGCGATTGGCATACGGCCCCTGAACTGCCCTTAAAACCTTAGGGCGGCCCTCTTGTAAAAGAAGTTGCCCATGCCTGCATGATTAGAGCATATGCGAGAGCCAACGAAAATAAAAACGCATTTTGCTGATGCCTCCTGGCAGCAGCTAAAATAAATAAACTCCATAAAAAGCATCGAGTCTAATCACTTCTCCCTCAGCAACAGGTCCAAACATGGCGAGCGGTTGACGGTGTATACGTTGAATGTTGCACCTGTGCGCTGTCTATCTCCACTTTGCACCTGACTGAAAAGGTTAACGACGGAATAAGCATTATGCTCAGCAGGTGCGCCAGCAGAATCCATGCAAGGACGGCATTCGAATGAGCTTAACATGCACAGTCCGATCGATTTCGTTCAGATGCAGCTGCCGTATAACAATGCATTCACCACTTGGTTTCGAACTGGCTAACGACATGTCGTCCCCTGCAAAGAAAATGCGCTATCTGTATTAACATATGGTGTCTGAAAACGATGCTACCATCTGGTCTTGTCGCTTCTGAAGATATCTCGAAAGCTTATTCAATCTCTAAGTACATCTCAGCTGATATCATCATTTCTGAAGATTAT
>JACEVL010002671.1:0-23955 GCA_020284085.1 Aporrectodea caliginosa
GGCACCGGAAGCGCCATCGATCCACGCACCCACCTCCACTTCCGTCGACGCCAGGGGTTCCGAGTTTCGAAGCCAGGGTCCAGACTGACGCAGAGTTCAACCGGAGGTCACAGCGAAGGTCACGGGGTCCAAAGCAGACCCTGACGACGATACCACTGCGGACCCAAGTTCCTCCACGCCTGGACTTCGAAGCACGGACGCGGGAGTCACCCAACCACGGCAGATGGTCAGAGGGAAGGGACACCATTCAGGGCTCCCGTCACCACCAGAAAGGGGCGAGCAACACCGTCGCCACTCCTATCCATTGGAGGACGACCACGAAATCCAGCCGAGATATCGTCACTGACGACTTCGACTGGGTCTTCAAGACGGAACTGCCGAGATTGGAATACGAAATTGGCGATTATGAGGATGACGACGATGTTTATCGCGAACAAAGAATAACCGTCAGGGTCTTCGAATCGAAGCAGAAAGACCCAATCATCAGGGTCTCGAATTCAAAGGACACGGGGGGCGCGAAAAGCGAAGCCAAACCCAGCCGAAAGTCTTCGGGTAAATCGTCCTCCAACAAGATTGAATTCGCAAGCCTACTGACCGTGATTGTAGCTTCTGTGGGTCTCCTGTTATCGAGATGATTTTCGCTCTAAAACTAACGCAACTGTCCTGTAATTAAAGCTCATTTTGTACAAAGTCTTTCAGAGTTACGAATAAGACTGCATTGGATATGTGAGAAGTTCAAATGAAGATAAGGCTAAAGAACAGAGCTTGGGTAAAGTTAAAAGATTACTGGAAGACTTGAGAAGCTAAGAACCAGATACAGAATATTCTTGACTGATATATATTCTCTGCAATCATGCAAACAAGAAGCAGTAGAGAGTTTTTGGCAGAAGTTGCACGGTAATGTATAGGCTGACAGCAGGATTTTCACAAGTGCATATACGCCTACATGTATGTTTGAAGGTAGGAGAAAATGAAAGAAGGGATATCCCCTCAACACAGATAGCCCCCACTACAACACAGAAGAGCGGAAATGGAGAGTTCACTCTAGAGATCAAAAAGCCGTTGATTGTAGTTTTTCACCATTTTAACATCCTTGTCAATGATTGAAGTTTTGAGTGTGTTATGTAATCATAATGTAATGTAAATCTCGGAAATTTCTAAGCGCCACATAAAAGCCAGATCATCACTGAGACCAGATTATTATTATGCATACACCGGCTCTATATGTATGTATATATGTATAAGCACTTGTTATAGCGCCCCTTCAAGAGTTCTACTCAGAGGCGCTCCCGACTACTGCGCGGACACTGAATCGGAGTTTCACGCCGAAGCGCATGAGCAATTGCGAGGAAGGACTTGCTCAGGGTCCCTACGCGGTGGCTTGAGGTGGATTCGAACCCGCAACCCTCCGGCTGCAAGGCACCGAACATACCCCTACACCACCGCGCCACACTTACTGAAATCCAGGTCACAATAGCCAGGTTGTTTGGTCCTTTTTGGTGTCAACTTGAATCTCTCGTGCTGATTTATTCAATCTGAATCTATAATAAAATACAGCCCGTAAAAACAAAGTTTTTTACTATATCCATCTAGTATCCTATAACGTGTACTCTGAAAATAGTCCGCGGTCATTATGAAGCAGTTACCTCTACAAATATATAGTGCGCGTTCATTTTACGTCATAGCGTGCGGTTAATCAGGCAGCGCGCCCGTTTTTGTTGCGGCCAATGGCAACGCTGCGTATCGTAAAAGTTGATTCCCCGATTCGAAAAGTTGAGTCCCCGATTCTATAAGCTTGCCTTTTTGGGGAGCTGAAATTTTTATAGAATGAAGTGTCTGCGAGGGCGAGTCTATCTGTCAAGTTTCATGACGATTGAATGATTGTAAGTGATCGAATTAGTCGTCGCAAGATTTGACTTTTTAGCCTGTGGCTCAAGCAAGCAAGCAAGCAAGCAAGATTTCCGTAAGTTAAACTAGATGGATAAAAATATAGCACTGGCTAATACTTTGGGGATTTTATTAATAAATGTCATCCAGTATAACTGATTATCCCGTGTCTCTACCTCCATGTACAAGAGTTCCTCTGTGCTTTGTGAGATACTAAAATTCGCTATAGTAAGTGTCCTAATGTACACCCGTAAAACGTTTCAGACCGACGATATGTATTTGGCGACTTCGTTTTATTTTATATACATTTGTGACTGCGTTTTATTTGGCTAAGAACTCCGCCACTGCTCGCTTTCTGGCAGTGCCAATCCCAAGCCCGGATAAAGGAGGAGGGCGACTATAATGATCTTTGTTATCACGCAGTGTCGTTAAACTGAAACTACTATTTGACTAATTCAATGTAGCTTGTAGCGTGCTGTTAAAAATTCAATTAAATCCCCGCCAGAGTAGACATTTTTTCGAGATTTCTTCCGACCCTGTGCTCCTAGTAAACACGTCCATAATGAATACACTGATCCTACACTGTCGGTGACAAGATGAGACAGTGAGGGCAGAGGCGAAAATCTTTACATAACTTTGGGGGGGCAGAGTACCTACGAGGGCCGGATTTTGGGGGGGACAGAAGGCTTAAGTCAAAACTTGGGGGACAGTCCCCTCCGTCCCCCCATGATTTACGCCACTGAGTGAGGGAAAGGATTGGCCTCACGCGCTCATATGCCGAGGCTAAGAAAATGAAGTCGCTAACACTTCATGCCCATGGCTGCCTGAGGGCTATCTTGAAGGACTGCTCCTCCTCTTCTGAATTTCTCGACTCCAGTTTTCCAACGGAAACAACTTCTATTGAAGTCCTCGACCCTGTCCTCTCTCCAAGGCCGTAGCCAGGATTTTGTTTCGGGGGTGTTTACTCGTTCTTGAACAAGCTGACAAGCAACCAAGTCAACCATCTATAAGGGTTTTGGAGGAGCGTTGTGAGCTTCAAAGCACTGTAGAGCTGCATCATCTAAGTTCAGATGAGTGCTCTTAGTTCTTACACCGTATCTGTTAGTAAATGCAATATTTTTATTATACATTATTTAATTTCGGGGGGTGTTTAAACACCCAAAACACCCCCCTAAATACGGCCTTGCCTCTCTCTGTCTGATCACATCAATGGTGTCTCCCACTCGTGTTTCTAGTACTTTCTACTACTTACGCCAACTCCGTGCCACCCGTCAATCACTTCCTGTACATGCTATCACGACTTTGGTCCATGCTTTGATATGTGCTATAGGATTGATTATGAAATAAGTTGTTAACTCGTTGCTTTTAATACTGCCCTAAGGTTGCTGCTCTTCTATACTTATATGGTGAATGCAAAGACTAAGAAAAGTGTGTAAGGAACTGTTCTTCGTCTGCTTCTTCTTGTACTTATGGGTTAATGCACAGCTTAAAAGAGGTGTTTAATGGAAGGGCGCCTTCTCTTCTTCTGAATCTTAGACTTAAGTTTTAGAACCGTCTATTGATCCGTTTATATTAGAACAATATTTCGCAACGGTTTCACTTCAAAAAAGCAACGACTGATATTCTGTGCATCTGAATAACAGCGCTACGGAAATCGTGTGATTAGATTTAGAAATGAATAATAATAATAATAATAATAATAATAATAATAATAATAATAATAATAATAATAATAATAATAATAATAATAATAATCTCTTTTCTTTATTAAGCGCCTGACAAACGCACTGCGCTGTACATTTACATGTTATGCAATTGAAACAATCTTAACTAGTTAACTACTAACAGAACAGACAGCTTGTAATACAACGGCGCTAATAGCAGCCTACAAAGCATATCCGCCCAACGGGACTCGAACTCGGTACCTCTCACTCTCTACGCCAGCTGTTATCCAATGCGCTATCGGGCCCCCCTAATGAAATTGTCGTCATCGTGTTATTATTCCCAGTTCCCGTCTCGATTGAAACGTCATCTAACGTATTCAACACAGCCCAAATACAGATCAGAAATATAAGTACAAGCCTCCAACGTTAAGCTTCAGCGAATTGTACGCGTGTAAAGTCTAGGACCAGGAATTGATTTGTCAGAAGAGTTGGGAAGGCTCAAATCTACATTTCATTTTTCAACCCCCAGTTAATTCGAAAAAATTACCTTTGGGTATGTTGAACCCCAGCACAGTTTTCAGTGGTTCAATGTAGAACCTATCTTATTTGCCTAATAATTATTAATAAAAACTACTAAATTGTTTTTTTAAATCTCGCTTTTCAATCATATCACATCAGTGTCTGTGCAGTCGTAATTTTTCCTAGTGCTATAAATCTTCCGAAAATAAAACTCGAGTTTCCAATAAGTATTCTTTGTTGCTCGATTTTTTGACACAGCTAAGCTTCGGGTAAACCGAGAACTCAAGAGGAAACTGAGAATTTCACGCGATGGATGATTATATATAGCAGTGATAGGACTCAATTTAGAGGTGTCTAATTTTCGGACAGAATCATTCAGTGTAAAACTTTCATATTCTTGTTTGCTTAGTTAGTTACCACTTTAACGACTAGAGTGTACCAAAAGCGAATGGAAAAGCAATGCAGATCGTCGTAAAAGTACATAGGTTAATGTTAGTTAGTTAAGTATTAGATTATGTTTCCAATGTTTAGCGACATCTTTAGGCAGCCATGGTCGTTGACGTAGCGACCAGTTTGACCTTAACAGCCGAGGGTCATATCCAATGGTTGGTTTGTTACTTGTTGTTCAACAACGCTACGTAATTATAAAGATGATAGCGTCGCCCTCCTCCTTTCTCCAGGCTTTGGACTGGCACTGCCACTGGTAGGATAGTGACGGAGTTGTTTGAATGATCTGTGTAGCCTATTAAGTGATTGTTTAGTGATTAAGCGCAGTGACAAATATATTAAAACGGTCGTTAAAAATATTTTAAGGTGTATAAATAGAGCAAAAAAATTCGTCGTTTTGTATTCAGATTGACCAAGTTTATAATTATCGTTTCTATTGTTTAGCGACATCTTTAGGCAGCCATGGTCGTTGACGTAGCGACCAAAGTTTGACATTAACGGCTGAAGGTCATATCCAATGGTTGTGTCATTATAAAAGTCATTAGCGTCGACCTCCTACTTCACAAGGCTTTGGACTGGCACTGCCAGTTTTAGGATAGTGACGGAGTTGTTTGAATGATCTGTTTATTAAATTTTAGTTATATTCATTCCTAGAATTTATATCGCGCCCGGTCAGGGAGCATACTCGGAGATAGTTGAGCGACGACACTATACTAGCTGTGTGATAACAAGGATTATTAGCGTCGCCCTCCTCCTTTATCCAGGCGTGGGACTGGCACTGTCAGAAAGCGAACAGTGGCGGAGTTACAGCTCTAATTATACGCAGTTTCAGATATAAAACGGCGGTTGAAAACCTTTCGAAGGTGTATAAATAAGTGCGATAAATTATTTGTCGTTTCGTGAATTTATTGTATTCAGAGAGATTTAAGTTTAATAGATAGTATCATTTCTATTGTTTAGCCACATCTTTAGGCAGCCGTTGACGTATGGATCCAGCTTCGTTTGAATGGTGCTGAAGAATGTGACAATTAAAGCAAATTAACGCATTATATAGCATCGTTTGATAGCGTTTCAAAGGTGTTTAAATAGGTATGCTTTTGATTATTCACCGTTAGACTAATTAGACTGGTTTAAGTATTAACCATTCATCTGTACTAACAAGTTACGACTAAAATAAGTTAACGCCTTCCTACATGCTTCACGAGAAGTAACTGCAATAGCGATAGTAACAAATCACAAAAATTGACATGAAGTGATAGTTTCTCAACTTACTTATTTACACTTAACAGAAAAGGAAGAAGAGAGTAATCAGTCCGTTACAAACCTCTTTCAGCTCTTACCTTATAAGTAAAGAAGACGTGCAATCGTTTAGCCTAAATTTGCCATTTCTTGTACTCTGGGAGTGCCAGTCCCAAGCCTGGAGAAAGGTGGAGGGTGACGCTAATCATCTTTGTTATGAAGCAGTGCCACTAAACAGCAACTAATCAGACTTAACCTAGCCCTGAGGTCATGAAGTGTTGGTGACTTTATTTTCTTGGTCTCGGCATTTAACAGCGCTGCCCAGCCTCTCCCTCGCCGTCTCATCTTCCCACCGACAGTGTACGATTAATATACTCCTAATATCTGAGTTGCCTAGTGAGTGCAGGTGGAGCAGACATCTCGAACCAAATTTCTGTCCTGCACACGCACAGGCACACACATCAGAACATTCATTCATTCATTCATTCATCCATTCATTCATTCATAAATTTATATAGCGCCCCTTCCAGATGACTACTCAGAGGCGCTTCCGACTCCAGTATAGAGCATTTTTAATGTTTCACAAAAGAGATTGGAGGGCTTTTGGCGCTGGCAATATAGCAGAGCCAGTCCCAAGCTTGGACAGAGAAAATGGGGCGACGCTAATCATCTTTGTGATGATATAACGTCGTTTAACAGCAGCGATACTATAATGGAACTTTGAGCAGACATTAGGTTGAGTTCGCCAAAGTAATGTGTTAATCCTGCTTAAGAAACTGTCGCTACGCCATCTCAACGCAATGACCCAAATTTCTATCCCGATTGCGTAGAATCACCCCAAAAATATCGAACGAATTGAGAATAGTTTTAGACACCTCTTTTGACTTTCATTCCAACTCTATAAGTAGAGGACAGCCTAAAAGCGGTATATAGTGTGTCTCATAAAGGTTCGGGCCAATAACTGTTTTGTAACGTAAGGTCAACGACAAGTAAATCTAATCCGTCTGCACGTGACCAATGACCACTTCCGAAAGTTCTGGTCGGAAATGAATGAAAGTGAATAATCATTAGAAACTGATATGCAGTTAGTACGATGTAACTAAACATCGCATTGCGGCATTGGACCGTAACTTCCGTGGTCCTGTTTATTTAAAAATTGCGAAATCGAGTAAAATATCTAATTAGATTGCTGATAGGCGTAATTGCATTGTGCATGCAACAATAGGAAAAATATAAGACTACTGTCAGAATATTGGAGGGCTCAATGCCTGGGCAGGCCTGCCGACTCAATTACTGGTGGCTCGAGCCTAGCGGCCTACAGGACTTTACGCCTATAATGGTTCTCACCTTTCCTATGCATTGATACAATCTATAGACACCAACATGTTCTTAAGTCATCGTGTGACATGTCCCTAGCCTTATATAACATCTATTGACAACGTTATAAAAGGTGTCTTAGGAGAACGCTCAAACCGATTGATCTATTCCAATGTTTAACGAGATCTTAAAGCTACAAAAGGCTGTTGACGTTTGAAAGTTTTACTTCATTTTGTGTAATGTTTTTCATCAGTTTTCTACCTTCTTTCTCGTCTTGGATTCCGTTTCTGATGGCTAGGTCTTCAGGATCGTTCAGTTCTCCGTGGTGCTCGGTTTAAAAATCAGTTGTCCGGGCCTGGAACTCTGTGGAGTGGTTTTGGTTGCTGCTTACGTCTCAGAAACATCTTCGTCAGCTCGCCGTGTTGCCCCTCCGTCGTTAGATATCTGTAGCATTTGATTGGGTCATTGGGATACCACTACCTGTGGTAGTGCCAGTCCCAAGCCTGGATAAAGGAGGAGGGCGACGCTAATCACCTCTGATATGACACAGTGTCGTTAAACAGTATAACCCAGAAGAAGATAGCGACGCCATTCGCTATCACACTGCGTCCTGGTAGAGATGCATGCATTGAGCGTGGAGTAAAAGTTGATTTGTCTTTCTCGTGGTAGAGCTGGTATCGTGGTTTTGTGCCACTTCTTCGTGTTGCTCCTGAACGGTGTTTCTAATCGTTTCTTTGTTTCTTGGAGAGGGGCTGGTGGGGATTTTGGTTGATGGGGTTTCCTTGGCTTCGCCTAAGGAGCCTTCATCGGGTTGTGATACGACTATGTGGTCTTCAGTGTTGTAGATCGTAGCCGCAAATTTTGTCTTATTCTGTGTCGCGAAGTCCGGCTGTTGGTTGTGGTTAGTGGTGGCCAGGCTTCTTTGATGGAGGCCTAAACTTGGCATGTTACATCTCCTTCTTTGGCCATTTGCAGTATTTGATTAGGGTAGAGACGCCACTCGCTACCCTACTGCATCCTGGTAGAGATGTCTAGATTTTCCTACCTAATTGTTTCCGCCATTTGTAGACGGCGTCTACGCAGTTGGCTTGGCTGAGGACAATCTGTAGGTCCAGACTCATGTTCTTGCGCGCACATAGTCTTATGAGTTGGTCCTGGAGTGTTGTTTGCTGTGGGTACGCCAGAAGGAAGTTCTGCACGGTTTCCTGGGTGTTGCATTGGTCGCAGTTTCCTGTCTTGTGCTTTCCACCATTGCTTCAATTCTGCACTTAGGAGTCAGTGACCGAGACGGAGTCTGGTGATGGTTGCTTCTTTTTCGCAGTTGATGTCGGCGTATTTCCTGCTCAGAGATATCTGTGGTTTCGATGTTTCTGTAGTTTTGCATGAATTGATCTCTTATAGGCGCGTCGGGCAACCAAGAATCCAAGGTTGATAGTGACCTCGATGTTAGGTACAACCTAATAGGTAGGTACAATGGTTGCGTCAACGGCTTCATTCCCTTCTATGACGAAGTGGCCTAGGATCCATACGTGCCCATGGTAGATTCAAATATGACCGCTCTCTGCTCGCAATTATAGGGTGAGCATCAAACTTAAAAGAGGTGGGTAATAATTTTGAACATGTCTCGCCGTTTTCATGGCACAATATAGCCATAATTACCAGATTGTGTCTAAGTAAGTAAGTAAGTAAGTAAGTAAGTAAGTATATTCTTTAATAAAACCAATTGCATATCCGCACTCTGGTGTACATACATCTTAACAACAATCAACAGTTAATGTCAATACGAGTACAACATTCTAACAATAAACGTCTTTCGCTGTAAATTATCTGCCAGAGGTACACAATGGTCGTGCGAACTTCAAGACAAAGTCGCTCAAATTTTGGGTAGTCTTCAGGAAGATACCGGAGTAAACCACTTTTATATTTCTAGAAAGCAGTAGAAATGCTCTTGTTACGCAACTCCGAGCATGAGCATTGCGCTGACAAACAACGGTGTTTGTAAAGCACATAGGCGGAGACTTGGTCCTGGGTTGGGGGGGGGGGACTTGTGAAGGCGCGGCCGATGGATGATCGGCGAGGCGCACAGCGCCGAGCAGGAGTAGGGGTTTGGGGTGGGGATGTGCCCCTCCCCTATTTAAATTTTTGGAAATTTCACACTGTAATTGTAGCATTTTAAGCTGTCATCTAAACAAAATTGCTCTATAATTTGAGTGCTGATAGGAACCAGCTGTAACTCGTAGCTTACATTTAGTTTGAGTCGTGTTTGAGTTTGGGGAGGGTTTGGGGAGGGATGTGCCCCTCCCCTATTTAATTTTTTAATTTCCACACTGCAATGGTAGCATTTTAAGCTGTCATCTGAACAAAATTAGTTGAGTGCTGATAAGAACCAGCTGTCACTCGTAGCTATTATTATTATATTCATGAAATATTTCAGAAATATTGGGGGGATATAAGCAGCTCCGTCCCCTCCACCTCAAGTTTGGGGGGACCGTCCCCCTCTCTCCGCCCCTAAGTCTCCGCCCCTGGTAAAGCATCTGAGAAGTAGCTCGCTACTGACTATGCCAGTGCTGTCCAACCTGCGGCCCGCGGGCCGCATGCGGCCCGCCGGCAGATTCTAAGTGGCCCGCCACAGCTCGCTAAATATTTGCAATTTCTGTTAAAATGAAGTAAAAGACAGTCACTGGCCTACTTGCATAGCTATTCGTTCGTAACTTGGCTTATCAGTTGACAATGTGTACACAAAATCCAGTTCCCAAGACGCATTCATTATGATAACTCCATAATTAATTATAATACAGTTAATAATTTTCAATAAATTTTAGTCGCTGCTTTTGAGTTGACTGGTGCGGCCCTCGGCTTCAAAAATTACTTCTTCGGTGGCCCGCGGTGTCAAAAAGGTTGGACAGCACTGGACTATGCCATAGAAATTGTCGTGATTACATTTACATTGCAGTCAATGCGACCTCACCTCGTTCCTTGCGCTCTGCTGATTGGCTTGATCTTTTTGTTCCTAGGACTAGGACTGCCTTGGCTCAAACGCCGGGTATTTGCTGTGGTTGGTCCCTCTACTTGCAATGACCTTCCCCTCACTAAGGGCTAAACTAATTACTGTTTTTCTTGGTTGGCGACGCCGAAGACGGACTACTACGATCGGTTGTACGATGCAGGACCCATGTGCTCCGTTCGATCTTCCCTCCAACCGTCCGCCACCATGACCTTCGACCGAGACCACATGACTTTGTCGTACCGCTTAAAGATCACAGGAATTATATCCCAAGGATTTTATTTAAGAGTTTGATGTTGCCCCGTTGACCAAGTCGCCCTTTGCTGGAACAGATATTTAAAAACTATTAATTATTTCCATTCTTCTTTTTATCTGGCAATACCACTTTCTGTAATGGGTTGCGGTGTGTCAACGAATATATATATATATATATATATATATATAAGATCAGAGGCGAAAATCTATGCAAAACTTTGGGGGTCAGAGTACCTACGAGGGCCGGATTTGGGGGGCGGAAAGAAGAGCTTAAGTCAAAACTTTGGGGGGACAGTCCCCTCTGTCCCCCAATGATTTACGCCACTGTATAAGATCATGAAGCAGCTGCCATAGACCCTATACTCACAGGAATTTCACCATTTTAGCATCCATGTTAATGAATGAACTAATGACTTGTATGACGTAATGTAATGTAAATCTGCGAAATTTCCCAGCGCCACACAAAAGCCAGGGAGACCCTGCAGGATATACACCGGCGCATGCTGTATCCAGTCCACAATAGCTATTATAGGTTGTTTGGTCCTCTCCATTACGCAGTCGTTTCACGTGCTGGACTGTCAGTCGATCGGTCGGAGATTCAAATCCCATCTGCTCCCCCAATTCGGCTGTCGGTGGGAAGATGAGACGGTGAGGAAAAGGATTGGCAACACGCTCAGGTTAAGAAATGAAGTCACTAACACTGCATGCTCATGGCTGCCTGAGGGTTGTCTTAAATGATTCCTCCTCCTCCTCCTCCTCCTCCTCCTCCTTCTCCTCTTCCTCCTCCTCCTCCTCCTCCTCCTCCTCCTCCTCCTCCTCCTCCTCCTCCTCCTCCTCCTCCTCCTCCTCTGAGAATCTCTAGACTGCAGTCTTAGAATCTAAACAACTTCTAGTGAACAACAATTTTCAATAGGTCCCGCTTGAAGCGAATAACGACTGATACCTTGTGCATCTGAATCACGGTGCTATAGACAAACGAAGAGAAACAGACAGACAATAGGACGTACAGGCAGACAGACAGACGGACGCATTGCAAAACCTAACCAGAGTGAAAGTATCGATCCATATCGACAGACATATATAATTTCAACACAAAAAGCAGCAGAGAGAACCCTCGGTAACGCACTGAAAATTTAACGCAGCGATGGACTTATATAGCACTGATAGAACTCATTTTAGAGGTGTCTAATCTGTGCGAAACTTTCATATTCCTGTATGCCTCAGTTACTGCTAGTTTAGCACGTTAACAACGAGACGAGAGTGTACTAAAAGCGAATGGAAACAGATGCATCTCGTGGTTAAAGTACCTGGGTTAATGTTAGTTAGTTAAGTATTAGATTATGTTTCCAATGTTTAGCGACATCTTTAGGCAGCCATGGTCGTTGACGTAGCGACCAGTTTGACATTAACAGCCGAAGGTCATATCCAATGGTTGGTTTGTTACTTGTTGTTCAACAACGCTACGTAATTATAAAGATGATAGCGTCGCCCTCCTCCTTTCTCCAGGCTTTGGACTGGCACTGCCACTGGTAGGATAGTGACGGAGTTGTTTGAATGATCTGTGTAGCCTATTAAGTGATTGTTTAGTGATTAAGCGCAGTGACAAATATATTAAAACGGTCGTTAAAAATATTTTAAGGTGTATAAATAGAGCAAAAAAATTCGTCGTTTTGTATTCAGATTGACCAAGTTTATAATTATCGTTTCTATTGTTTAGCGACATCTTTCGGCAGCAAAGGCCGTTGACGTAGGAATCCAACTTTACGCTTTGTTCAGTTTGTTGTGCAATGCTAAAGGTTATACGACCTCACAGCGCAACCAGCGTATTTATATAGCAACGTCAAACTACGTTTCAAAGGTGTCTTAACAGGTATCGCATTAATCACTGTCAGTTTATGATATTCAAACTGGATTAATTTTTTCACCATTCATGTTAACTAGAAAGTATAGCGACTGTATTAAATTAACGCCTGAGTGAATGCAACTCCAATAGCTTGAGTAAAGAATTACGGAATCTTAAATGAAGCGCATAGTTTCTCAACTTTCGTATTAACACTTAACACAAGCAGAAGAAGAACAATTATTATCAGTTCCTAACACCTCTTTTAAGTATAGTATTCACTCTATAAGAAATCATATAGAATAAGTGTAACAGTTTAGTGTAAGTCTAAATGACCAAATTTGAAATGGAAAATAGTTTCTCAACTTACTTATATAGACTGAACTGAATCATGAGCGGAAGAAGAGCATTCCGTTAAGCTAACCCTTAGGCAGCCATGGATATGAAGTGTTTAGCGACTTCATTTTTTGTCTCAGTATTTGACGGGTGTGGCCAGCTCCAAACCCTGTATATATATATATATCATCTTCCCATAGGACAGCGTGAGAGAGACAGTGCAATATATAGAGATAGAGAGAGATAGCGAGAGCCAGAGAGATAGAGAGAGAGAGAGAGAGAGAGAGAGAGAGAGAGAGAGAGAGAGAGAGAGAGAGAGAGAGAGAGAGAGAGAGAGAGAGAGAGAGAGAGAGAGAGAGAGAGACTAAACATATACCATCTTCACTTAACTTGATCGATAATTTTGTATTCTACTTTTACTTGTACGGAAAATACCGAGCTTTAAAAGGTGTGTAAAGAACTGCAGTTATTAATAGTTCCCGATTTGTGCCAACTTTTGTGCTCGCCAGCGACGCCAGGGCCGTTAGCGTCAACCTAACCTTACTCAAAATATTCGGGTCACCACATACACGAAAGTAGTTCATTGACAAATGTGTGTGTCCACAGTTTAACGGCAGCTTATGACAACATTGGCCGGTGCCGCCGACAAAGATTAGTTTTGGCATATTACAGCTCTACATCATTGACAAATCTGCGCTTCTACTTTTACTTATGTGGCGAATGGACAGCTTTATAAAGGTGTGTAAAGAACTGCTTTTAGTTGTGAAGTTACCAATGTTTAACGACATCTGGTGGCTGCCAAGGTTGTTGACGTCGACCCGACGTAGCCAATTATTTAGTAGAAACTTGAGTACGATTGGAGGGATCCTTGGTTGAAAGACATCTTATTGCTAAAAAAGAGTGTTGATGTCGACAGAAATTGCTTTGAACAGTTTCACCGCTCCTACGACATGGGCATGAGCGTAGCCTGAAAAACATTTCGGAGGGGTTTTCAGATTTCGGGGGAGAGGTGGGTTCCATTGAAAATCGTCGCAAAAGTCCGTAAAACCACCCCTAAATACGCCCATGGACATGGACCTCCCGAAATAGTGTCTTCCCCCCTTCAATCGGTCTTGAATGCTTCAGCTAGGCTCATAGCCCGACTCCCTCGCTTTGCGCATATCTCTACATATATGCTTGATTGTATTGTATTGTATTTGAACACTTGTTATAGCGCCCCTACCAGATTTCCCATTCAGAGGCGCTCCCGACTACTGCGCGGACGCTGAATCGGAGTTTCACGCCGAAGCGCATGAGCAATTGCGAGTGAAGGACTTGCCTAGGGTCCCTACGCGGCGACTTTGAGGTGGATTCGAACCCGCAACCCTCCAGCTGCAAGAACATACCCCCTAAACCACCGCGCCCCAGTTGTATTGTAATGTGTTGTATTGTATTGTATTGTACTCCACGTTTATATTGCGACCGAGCCACCCGCAGTAAAGATCCGAGAAAATAATCTCTGATAAACCGACCGACCGGGAATCGAACCCGGGGCGCCGGCGTGGAGAGCGGGCTACCAACCCACTCGGCCACTCAGGATCCTCTTGATGTCTTGCACTGGCTTCCTAGCACTGCGCGTATCCATTATAAGATCCTCTTTCTAGTCTCAAAGGCGCAACTGAGCAGTGTCCCAAAGTATCTTTCTGACTATAATGGCCAATGATCTGGAATGGTCTTCCTCTAGAGCTGCGTCTACACCCTGGGAGTCTGACTGAAACTTTCCTTACTAAACTCAAAACTGTTCTTTTTGGGCGCGTTGGAGTCGGGAGCGCCTCTGAGTAGTTTCCTTGAAGGGGCGCTATATAAATTCCCGAATGAATGAATGAATAATATGCGAAAGCCGTTATCTGCGACCTCATCTCGTTCCTTGCGCTCTGCTTATTGGCTAGATCTTTTTGTTCCTAGGACTAGGGCTGCCTTGGCTCAACGCCGGGCATTTGCAAAAACTCATTTCAATAACTCTTTTCAATAACTCATTTAAATAACGCTTTTCAATAACTCTTTTCAATAACTCATTTCCATAACTCATTTCAGTAACTATTTTCAGTTACTCTTTTCAATTACTCATTTGAATAACTCTTTGCAATAACTCTTTTTCAATATCTTTTTCAATATCTCTTTTCAATAACTCTTTTCAATAACTCTTTTCAATAACTCTTTCCAATAACTCTTTTCAACAACCGAGAGCGCATTGGATAACACACTGGCATAGAGAGTGAGAGGTACCGAGATCGATATCCGTAGGTGGACATGCTTTGTAGGCTGCTATTAGCGCCGTGTATTGCAGGCTGTCTGTTCTGTTAGTAGTTAAGATTTCTGTCCTCTGTCATTTGTGTTCTTGTGAATTGTTTCAATTGCATAACTGTACACTGTAACCGGTTGCGTTTTGTCAACCGGATTGTTTCAATAAAGAATATATTAATATTATTATTTTATGCCCTGTACAACTAACTTGCCCCATCCAAGGCCATACTCACATCTCAAGCGCCTCTAACCCTCTGATATCCTCCTTCCTGAGGACCCACGTTTCAGTACCATACCGTACCTAATCCACATAATTGTCTTGACCAGTCTTTTCGCTTCTCCCTTCTTTAAACTCGGGCAACTCAAAATAATAGCTTAACATATGAAAATTTTTGAAGCTCTTTGAACACCTTTAAGACAATCCTAACAGTGCTATATATTCATGGGCTGCGTTAGGGAAAACGTTTCACTTCTAGTTAAATACAAATTAGTGTCAACTGTCGTAAGATGTCGCTAGCAATTGAAACAAAATCTAATCAGCACTTAGGTGTATCTCATTTATAGCTTGACCAATGAATTATTCAGTGCGCTTTTTAGACACCTTTATAACGTTTTACACTACCTGACTGGCTGCGTGTTTCTCAGCGGATTATCTACAAATTGTGCTTGATCGCATATAAAAAACTGAATGATGTTATGCCAGACTACATCTCTGACTTCTGCATTCAGGTAGCAGACAATCGGAACAGAATGATGTCGGCTACGATCCTCATCGAAGAATCAATGGCAAGAACGACATTTTTCAACGAGGTTTGGCGAATGTACCTTCTTTGTCGCTGGATTCACTGCATGGAACAGTCTTCCCGACCATGTGAAGAATGTGCCATTGCTGGACACATTAAAATCACAGTTAAAACCTGTCTTTTAAAACAACCATTAGACTGTCATTGACTTTTTGTGTAACTCGTATACAGCGCCCTTTCCTTCGGCTTAGACTGCATGAGCTACGTGCCATATGAATGGTTTCATCAGTACTGCTGTTATAATTATTATTGTTTTCCCCGAGGAACATGTGATCTCTAACAATTGCAGAAATTAAGGGAGATTTGTCATTATTATTATTATTTCCTTTAACCTGTAATTATAATTGTTCGATATCTTTTAGTTCGATATCTTTTAGAGATACAGTTACACGAGTCAAACCTTTCAGAATGGACAACATCGGAAGATAGAACGTGTTTATTTATTTCTCCAAGGTTTAACGTCGTCATATGACATCAAAGGCCGTTGACGACAATTTAAAACATATACAGTACAGTGAAATGAATTCATAGCGTCGAAAAGACACCATTTAAGACTGTCCAAACATAACCTTAAAATGTCATTAGTGTTCATTGTTTAACGACATTAAAAAATACAATTCATAAATATACAGTTTGATACATGCAATTTGGTATCTGATGCAAATTCAACAATATTTAGTAGCAATTGTCGTATACAAGAAAGGTTTCTTAAAATTAATTCTTGATCACCATTACTAATGCACATTTACTTCTTAATCTATTTATTTCAATAACATTTATTTTACAAATTTAGAAGACACGAAAGTTTAACATGAAGTTCACTTTTGGATTTTTAAGATGTCATCAATCAGTAAAGTCAAGCATTTTTAAAGAAATATATTCAACAGTGAATATGACAATAATTTCTTTATCATTTATTATGCTACCGTGTTGACAATAGAATAAACTTCACCCGAAATTCTCAATTTATTACATTCAATGTTCTTAATACAGCTTGATTGATATTTGTCACACATGCAAGTAAGACATGAAGTTTGTAATTTTTTGGTACATTGTATGGAAGTATTTAATAATTTCAATCACACAATATTATCATAATATATGCAAATAGTTAGAACAGGACTCTAATACATCCACAGTATGTATATAATATAGCAAATTCAACAAGAGTCTACAAACGAGCATAACTATAGACCAAAGTTCACAAGAAACATCATATCATATTAATTATGATTATGACATCTGATGCTATCAAACAAACACTTAGCATCAGTTTTGACACATAAGTGTAAAAATAAAATCGTTTTTTATTACAGATTTCAGCATATTTGACAACTTTGTTCTGAAATGAGATTCATAATCTCCTTTGTCTAAATGCTTAAATCTTGGAGGACAATTTATAATGTTATCAACCGGAGCATGAGATTCTTGGCACATATAATCAATGAGAAAATAAAAAAAAAAAAAAATATTATAGAAAGATTAACACACATTAAAAAATAAAACAAGACTTCCTAACCTATACCATAATGTACATTTAATTAACTGATTTCATACATAAATGAAACTCTTGCAAGAGCTTACAAACTATAACATTTACACAACTTTTCCTTTATAAATAAGACTTATAAGCCTATAAACCTCACTTTGTATGCAACCTACATCAAGTAAATTCTTAGTGTTAAAATCTACTCTATATAAGACACATGCATCTCTTAATATGTTAGAAATATTTTCTTTTCTGCAATTTAATAATAAATGGTTTATATTTTCTGGGACTTTACATAAAGTACAAAGACCACTTTCAAGTTTCTTCATAAGAAGAAGTCTTTCATTTAGATTTACTTTTCCTAATCTTAATCTTGAAATCTGAACCTCCTTCTTTCTATTAAAATCAACAAATTTGATGTTTGTGTCCACCACAGGACATATATATTTATAATGTTGACCCTTAGGATCACTATCATATTTCCTCTGCCATTCGTTAACTACATGCGATTTTATAATTGAAAAGACTTCTTGCAATTCTAGATAATTTGTTGAATTAATAATGGGCAAACTGAGTGATTGTTTTGCTAAAGCATCAACTTTTTCATTACCTAATATATTTACATGACTAGGGATCCAAATCAAATGTACTTTACTTATCTTTATTTTATTAAATGTTCTTAATGTTTCTTGTAATAGGTTTGGTCTGGATCTTGAAAAGGAATTTCTAATAGAAATAAGAACACTTAAGGAGTCAGAAAAAATGGCAAAATGTTTAAGTTCTTGATTTTCATTTTCTGATATCCAACAAAAGGCTTCTTTAATAGCAGTTAATTCGGCGGCATATATACTAGAGCTATTGCAGAGACGGATTTGCTTATCTAAATTAAGGATAGGGATTGTGTAAGCAGCAGCGACCAAATCTCCAGCCTTAGAACCATCAGTGTATATATGCGTGTATGTTTGATATCTGCTCATGTGATCCAAGGAGATTAGACGGAGAAGTTCAGGATTATCATTTTTCTTACTTATTGATTTGTGAAGACTGATATCGACTTCAATGTCATTATTTAGCCAAGGAGGAGTTGTAGGAAATGTGGGAGACTGAAAAGGGAGGTCAAGAGAAGAGAAAAAATCTTGAATTCGTGTGTAAGTGGATTCATCCTTATGACTAAATGTTCTGAATTCATTAGTCCAATGAGGTTGACAAGCAATTCTGACCGGATGATCCGGATTTCCCAAGATTTTTGTACCCAGTTTAAGGGAATTTTGCAATCTTCTCATTTGCAGGGGCAGTTCACCGCACTCATTTTGAAGTGCTATTGCCGGAGTACCTTTGGCGGCACCACAACATAATCGTAATGCCTCTGTTTGAATAGAGGATAACTTATCTAGATATGACTGAGGGGCTGAAGAATAAGCTGCATCACCATAATCAATCACTGGTCTAATAAGTGCTCTATAAATATGAAGTAGGGCTTTCTTTGAAGCTCCCCAATGGTTACCAGACACTGCTCTCATAAGGTTCATGCGATTTTTACACTTAGTTATAACATATTCTATATGTGGTTTCCATGAAAGTCTATGATCAAATATTACTCCAAGAAATTTAGCTGTTTTTTCAATTTTAATGGGCTCATTCCCTATTTTTATGACAATATTTGATATCCTACGTTTCTTAGTAAACAAAACCCCTACTGTTTTACTGATTGATATTTTAAAACCATTCTTATTACACCATTTGTCTATTGCATTTAAGGACAACTGGATTCTGTTTTGTAATTTATTATGATTTCGATGGCCTGCATAGATGGAGCTGTCATCAGCAAACAAAGTCATCTCTACCCCATCCAACCCTTGAGGTATATCATTAATCATAATAAGAAATAATAAGCTTGATATAACGGCTCCCTGAGGTGTACCATTTTCTAAGGAGTATTTGTCAGATAAGGCAGTTCCAATTTTGACTTGAAATGTTCTGTTGGATAAAAAGTTTACTATCCAATTATAAGTTTTTCCAATTATTCCCATATTTAGTAGCTTTTTCAACAGTGTAGGAACATGAAGCATGTCATATGCACGCTCAAAATCAATAAAGATAGCCAATACGTCTTCTTTATTCTTTAATTTTTTGAAAATGTTATCTTGCAATTTAAGAATTTGGTCAATGGTACTTTTGTGTTTTCTGAAACCTGACTGATTTTTTGAAAGCAGATTATTTTTCTCCACATACCACTGTAATCTATTTGTAACGAGTCTCTCCATGACTTTACATATGGTTGATGTCAATGATATTGGTCTATATGAATCAGGACTAGCAGCATTTTTATTTGGTTTGAGAAGGGGTAAGATGATTGCATGATGCCAATCATCCGGTAATTTACTTTCTGACCAGATCTTATTGTAAAAAGCTAACAATATAGTAAGAGCATGTCTATGTAAATGTTTAAGAAATTCATATGGGATTTTGTCATCGCCTGGCGATTTGCAACATTTGGAATTAGAAATGGCATCTTTCAATTCTTTGAGTGAAAAATTTACGTTAAGAGCCTCAGTATCTTCTAAATCTGGTAAGTTATTTAAGGGAGCAACGTTGTGTTCATTTTTGACACACTTTAAGTACTCTACAAATTTTGGATTATAATTTTTGTTACTGCTTGTTTCTGCATATATTTGTGCTAATAAATTAGATTTTTCTAAGTTATTTTCTGCAATTATCCCATTAGAGTTTAAAGTTGGAATAGATTTGTAAGGTGCTATGCAATTCATGCGTCGAGCCATGTCCCACACTACTCCCAATTTTGTCTGGTCAGTCAATTCAGAGCAGTAGTTTTCCCAACTAGCTTTTGCTTCGGATTTTAAAGTCACCCTTACTACTGCCTAATCTGGTGTTTAACGTCGCCTTATGACATCAAAGGCCGTTGACGACAATTCACAATGTATACCATACAATGAAAACGAGAAATTTAACGTCCAAACGACACCATTTAAAGGTGTCAAAATAAATCCTTACAATGTCACAAAATTCAATGTTAAACGACATAAAGTAATACATCGGTTAGGCCTACTTTCTGTGATACACACACTGTGGTTAAACGATTCGATACAAATTTAATTATAATAATATCATGACGTTAGATACTAATTCTACTTGTACTCTTTTAAGTGATTATTTATTAATTTTCAGTTTAACGTCATCTAGTGACAACATTCACTGTTTACCATTATACTTTTTTTGAATAAAAATTTGAAAAAAACAGCACAAACACTAAATGATATAGGTAATTCACAAAGTCGGCCTTTTACCCGTAGACTGTTCAAACATCCAATACACTCAAACGTAAGTTTCATTAAGTAAAAAAAAAAAATATTTGGCACATACGTATTACAATTGCTTAAAGTTTGTTTTCAACATGTTCATTGAGACACAACAACTACATTTTCCTTTATACTGCATATGTAGTACTGCATAATGATGCAATGTAATATTTACTCCAATACAGCAACCAAACTAAACATGTGATACTTACAACAAAGTGTTATAGATACTTAATGAACAATATGCCATATATGTAATTTACTTACATCAGATTTTTATTACTTATATAATATAATAAAACATACTTAAAATTTCACAGTTGAAAAGAAGCTACTAATTATACGCCTCATCAACCAACTCGCATACATGTAACTAGAATTAAGGCAAAAGATTGTTATTATAACAATTATGCAAATCATAATAATGCAATACACAATCCTAAAAGCAAAAAGCACCAGTAAAAGAGTAATTAAATATCCACAGATTTAAGACCAACAAGAAGAGGGAAAAAACTACTCACAGCAACAAAATTAAAATATCTATTCACAAAATTCGCCCATTAGTAATCAAACAAAGTAGCCTATACACTTCATTCTGAAACACATTGCATTCCTCATACTGTAGTGCATGACTTATAAATAGCATTTCTGTTTGAAAGCGTTATAAAGGTGTGTCTCTTACTAAAGGCAGTTTTAAGGATACGATTTCCATGTGTTACGTTCAAAATCTCACGTTTGAATTACTGTCTTATAATCGTTGTATTGAAAGTGTATCATGATTTCACTCTGCCGGATAGGGATGATCGAAATTTTATACATAGAGTACTTTATGGTGTATTGGCTAAACAATAATTTTCTTTAGCAATAGGTCTCAGTCACTAATACATTCCTAACCCTTTTATCTATATGACTATATATTATTATTATTTTTTGTCTAATCGATATCCAAACTGTTGATTTTGTAATCTTGTTGCGTTTGTGTCAACGAGTTTTGAAATAAAGGAATAGTAGTAGTAGTAGTAGTAGTAGTAGTAGTAGTAGTAGTAGTAGTAGTAGTAGTAGTAGTAGTAGTAGTAGTAGTAGTAGTAGTAGTAGTAGTAGTAGTAGTAGTAGTAGTAGTAGTAGTAGTAGTAGTAGTAGTAGTAGTAGTAGTAGTAGTAGTAGTAGTAGTAGTAGTAGTAGTAGTAGTAGTAGTAGTAGTAGTAGTAGTAGTAGTAGTAGTAGTAGTAGTAGTAGTAGTAGTAGTAGTAGTAGTAGTAGTAGTAGTAGTAGTAGTAGTAGTAGTAGTAGTAGTAGTAGTAGTAGTAGTAGTAGTAGTAGTGGTGGTGGTAGTAGTAGTAGCAGCAGCAGCAGCAGTAGTAGTAGTAGTAGTAGTAGTAGTAGTAGCAGTAGTATCAAAAGTGTATAAAGCGCTTGCTTTAGACACTTTCGAAACGGTATCAACCGATGCATAAACTCTGGATCCATCCATCCAGCGCATGATTCTGGATAAAAGAGGAGGGCGACGCTAATGGTCTTTCTTACCACACAGTGGTCGTTAAACAGTAAACAAGCAAACGATCATCTCCGATTTCGTTGTTAAAGGTTAGTCGTTAGTTTCTATTGTTTAACGACATCTGACGGCTGTCATGACCAGTGACGTCGGCCTAACCTTACTCACTAACATACAGTTTTTACGAAAATTGATCAATAATTTTGTGTTCTACTTTTACTTATACGGCAAATACCTCGCTTTAAAAGGTGTGCAAAGAACTGCTGTAAAAAATAGTTGTCGATTTGTGACAACTTCTCGTTCTCGCCGGGCGTTGACGTCAACCTAACCTTACTCAAAATTTTCAGGTCACCGTATACATTGAGAACAGTTAATTGAAAACTGCGCTTCTACTTTTTACTTATGTGGCGAATGGAGAGCTTTAGAAAGGTATTTTAAGATCTGCTTTAAGTTGTGCATTTTCCAATGTTAACGACATAATATAAGTTATGGCTGCCATGGCTGTTGAGTGTTGACGTCGACCTTAGGTAGCCAATTATTTTGTAGTAACTTGAGTACGAATAGAGACAACTTATTGCTACATAGGTTGTTAATGTCGATAGAAATTATTTTGAACAGTTTCGCCGTTCCTATGACATTTCACAGCCTATTCCTTATAAGAACGATGGTGTCTATCAAGAACGTGTCCAAGGTACCTCACTTACCTGGCTTATTTGCTACTACTAAGTACTCGATTGTAGTTTCATGAGTTTACCGCAACTTCTGGCAGGTGTTGCGTTTTACTAAAGACATAAGTAGGCTTAAATAAGATGGATGACTTACGTAATGTAATGTAATTAGCAACTTCTATTGCGCCGGTGTCTAATGCAGAAGGCATCAACCGATGGCACACCAAAACCAAGCCGTAATCAGGTCAACATCCAGAAGATCAGTCCGTAAGAGACAGGGAAGAGAGACAGCCTACGGTGGATAAGCAATTTGAAAGAGGTAAGTTTTCAGCCGAGAACGAAATGACCCAAGCGACTGAGCACAGCGTACAGACACAGGAAGAGAGTTCCAAAAAGTAGGTCCATATACTGAAAAAGCTCGTTTGCCAAGAACAGTTCTTGATTTTGGTATGACCAGACAAAGATGATCAGATGACCTCATTGAATAATGATAAGTCTGGGGAATAAGAACTGAATTTAAGTATTGTGGTTGGCCAGAATTTACAGTTTTATATACTATGAGCCCAAGTTTGAAACGAATTCTCTGTTGAACAGGAAGCCAATGCAAAGATTTAAGCACAGAGGTTATATGTTTATGTTTGGATGTATTAGTTATGGCTCTAGCCAGAGAGTTCTGAACCTTTGCAGTTTAAGCAAGTTAGACTTATTGATACCAGTAAGAAGTGAATTACAATAATCTAGGCGTAAGAGTATGGATTCCATTATGATCAAAACTCAACGACAATGGGCTACTCCCCCTCTCCCCCTCAAAAAGCCGCTTCCCTACTCCCTGCGCCAGATTACATGACCGTTTAATTCCACAAGCGGACAATCTCTCACGCAGATCGTTTATAATAAGAATGTTATACTCTGTATAAAATAATGTATCTACACAAACGTGCGGATATGTAGGCTAATTGTTTTAACAAAGAATATACTTACTTACTTACTTACTTACAATGGCTGCCTAAAGATGGCGCTAAACAATGGGAAAAAATCGAATACTTTACTAACCCACACTAAGCCATGCATATATAAAAAAGAGAGTTTCACACTGAATGATTAATCCAAGTATCCTAACCGAAGTTTGCCTCTTTAATGTACTAACAGCGACTGAGAAACCCAAGCAGCGCGTCGTTGAAGTGTTAAACACCTCTAAAACTATTGAAATCGGTATTATATAATGATCAATTGCGGTAAATTTTTAGTTTTTTTCCATGTCGAGAAAGTCAATAGATGCGTCAAAGGCCTAAAGATGTCGCTATATACAATTGAAAAATCCAATAAGCTCCAACTGTTGTATAATAGCAAAATAAAGTTTCAGAGTGAAGATTTATGCGAGCGTTTAGACATTTC
>JACEVL010002672.1:0-16611 GCA_020284085.1 Aporrectodea caliginosa
ACAAAAACGATGTCATGGAATTAATTACATTTTACATAATATTATTGTAAATTTCGCAACTAGACTGTTGACATGTATGCATAGACGCTTCAGTAGCTTTAAGTTCTAGGGAAAGCCTATGCTAAAAATTGCTGACGAATAATTGTTTATAATATCTTAGAAAAACGACAGTACGAAAACTGGAAGTGCGGCGGCGAAGAGCTTATATTAAACTTCATAGTTGCAGCGTAACCATTGATAATGTTAAAATAGTAAAGGCCTAATCTTGACAAACATCATCGGTTTCCTATTTTAGTATTAGAAGCGTCAAGAAATTCTAAGACGAGTTTTCTTCGGGGCACTTAGTAAGTCCTATATGTGATTTTAAGAAGTTGAGTTAGCGTCGTCAGTAATTTCGAAAGCCGAAAATAGTAATGACTGTTCGCAAAACCAGGCTATATGATCATCATAATATTAATTTATTGAGTTAACAGCAGGCTAAACGATTTAGGTGCACAAAAATATTGGATGGTATGAAATAATAGTTTAGTAAGAGTTGAGGAATAACATACGAGATATAAAGTCTCGTGAGTCTTTATATATGGAAGGTTGAAGTTATGAGGTATGTCCCTGAGCATATAGGTCTGGTTGGAGAATAGGTAGCTGGGTGAATGGTTCTCATTAAATTGGACGGCTTTGAATGGAGAAGTGTCTTCCTCATTATCAAGAACTTTCGTAGATGGGGAATTTTAGTGAATAAATCCAGAACGTTTAAAGTCTGTGCAGCTCTTTCGTCTTTTCTTGCTCGCCACAAATGGTGTGATAAAAAAATTTGGGTGCTTTCATTCAAATGTGCACTGAATCATTATTACAACAATAAATAGAAGATAAAGTTAGTAACGCATGTGACATTTCAGCTGGTTATTATTACCGTTATAGTGGGGCACATTCTCAACTGCAGAGTTGAATTGCAGTTGGGGTAAGATTTTCGTGGCAAACATTTCGAAATGTGGCAACATAAAATTCGACCCCAGGTGGGTCTGTCTTTACCTCCCCAACCTTCGGGGAATTTTGCGCAATAGCCTGTTGCTTAGAGTAAGCGAAAAGGTGCAGGGTTCAAATCCTCACCATGCTTCGAAAGTCCTCCTCCATTTTGCTTCCCCTAGCGAACTTTGCTGTAAAATGAGTAAACTGACCTTTCGCTGTTGGTTGGAAGATAAGGCGACAGGAAGAGGACTGACCATCTGCCTTCAAATGCCGAGACAGGAAATGAATATGGTAACACTTGATACACTAGTCTTGACTGCCTCACAATCTCAGCTAATGGAACTGCTGCTCATCTTCTTTTTCCAATATTTATTCTATCTGCTTACTGGTGTGAGACATGCATAGCTACATGTATACAGCCTATGGTCGTAGCTGCAGGCTATTGGAAAACGAACTGAGGATTCTTTGATTATGTTGCCACGGTTGAGCTCAGTGGAACTTTAAAAATAGATACTAAAATGTAGACTCAATGAATCAATCGTTTATTTGTAGTCAACAATTATATTACAAATCAGATTACACTCTAAGTATGGATTGATGAATGCCACAAGGGAAGGACCTGAAGAGATCACAGATTCCGCTAAGTAGAGATACCTATACACAGTTTCAATAGAATATGTGGCGACCGAAAGATGTATTACTTAGTAGGCTATAACAATTATTGGTGACTTGACTAACATACAAAATCTTAACTAAATAACTAATTTAAACTAATTAATGAAACTAAAAGGAATTAGTCAGAAGCACAGTTAAACATATTATGGAGATATAAGATTAGGGGAAACATGTGTAATTTGCACCCCTAACGCATTTTTACTTTTAAAAGGTTCAAAGAATGGGCGGAATGCCAAGCAAATTTAGCGCCAACATATATGAGGACCCTAGAATAATATGTAATGATGCAATAAATGTAGGTCTTATAGAAAACGTATAAATTTGAAAAATATATTTAAAAAAAACTGGTCCAATATACACGAGTGTCGTGTAAATTGAGCCGGTAAATATATTAAGTTTAAAACGGGTCCAATATGCAGGAGTGTCGTGTAAATTGAGCCAGTATAGATAATTTTACACGACATCAAGTGGTCCAAATTTAATTTTTTTTAACAAATTCTATGTGGTCCATTTTACACGAATGTGAGTAGCATGCAAATATTCGATCTAGATGTATGTGACTTGAAAATTGCAAAGACCAACGCTGAACAATAATAAGACTTTATATTGCACTTTCACTTGCCTATATCGATTCAGCTATATATCTCTGAGAATTACGCATACCTGGCATGAAACTACACTTCACTACATCACGCTACACAATTTCACATAAAACATTATTTTATTAAAACGAAATCTCGTATTGTCATTTCCCGTACGACACACGCAAATGAAGTAACTGCGCACGCGCTCGTGGTTTCCGCTGGTTCCCAGCTGCTTTGGTTTCGCTATACTAGGAGTGTTTCATTTTACACGCTGGTCCAAAATACACGTGTTTCTACTACTACTGCTGCTGCTGCTGCTGCTGCTCTGCTTCTGCTACTGCTACTGCTACTGCTACTGCTACTACTATTCTCGTCATTACTCGCCGCGTTGAACATATTCATTTTGTACTCCAATGTAATACAAGAACCATAGCAGAGATCATATTATTTGAGTTTCTCTGTTCCATGAATAGACATTAGACACTGTAGGATTTAAGGGTATACGGTTGCACTTAGGCAGAGTACATTGCATTTCTCGAACAGTAAAGACACACCTTTTCCTATCTGACTGATACCTGCGTACACAGCGCCTCTGAGAGGCCCTTAAGACGCGCCATACATAACATTACTTATAAGTAGCGAGAGACTGGAGGCACATTGTTCGATTACCGGGTTACTCGGAAAAGTCGTGCGCATAATTGCAGTCTATTTGCAACGCTTGACAAAAGGTGAATAACGGATACCTACGCTACCTGACATAATTATGACAAAGAACTAGAGATGCTTAGATTTCTTTCTGCAATTTTTATTTGCGCGATACATTTCTAAGACGTGTTTTTGGCTCTTAGTCTGCATGTAAGGAATTTGTGAGGCTGAGAGGAAGGCTTCCTGGAGAGAACAGAAATGAGAGTGCTGCGGTGGATACGTGGAGTCTCGCTGAAGGATAGGAAAGGAAACGAGGACATCAGAGACGCTGGGAGTGGCATGTATTAATGACAAAATCGTTACAGTCCCACGCTCCAATTATTCTCGACTACTGGCGTGGACAGCCTTTCTATAGCCATGTACTCACTCATTGCACAGGTCGCTCTGTTCTTTGCTCCTCTGGCTGTGACGCTGGCATCGTACTTCGGAATATGGTACAAGATGTACTTCGCCAAGAAAAAGGTCAGTAACCAAACTTAGTCTAGCTTTTGATTACAATGTAACCATAGTCAACTCGCTGAGCCACGATTCAGCTTGAAGTTCTGTATACAGGCAAAAGGGCATCCGATTCTAAGAGTGTCCGTACAGGACACTCTTAGAATCGGATGCCCTTTTTGTTACTGTATTTTCTAGCACACATGACTACTGCAGCCAGGGGCGTCCATCCCTTTTACGCCTACGCCTATAAAAGCATCCCCTCGTGTCATCAGATTTCTAGCTCCCCACGACGACGGCCCCAGACAGACAACTGGTCGACTGCCCACATAAAGAGAAAATCTCGATTATCGAAAGTTGAAAAACAATTTTACTGTTAGATTCTTCAACTTTTAGAACTTTCACTTATCAAGCGACATTATGCATTATAAAATATGATGGCTCGTACACAGACAGTACTAACATAAGCTGTAGGCCTACTAAAATTTACAAGAGGTGCTTCTTCAGAGCAGCAGAGTGCGTAGCCAAGCGATCAACAATTTCATCCCGGTTTTGTGATAGCGTATAGTTTCTCGTTCACACGCTAATACTGTCAGTGGTGCAAACCAGTCATCATCCGTGGTTGAACTCAGTCGATTTTTCACAATGCGGATGCGACTCATTATACTCGCTTAGCTGAGCAGCTGGTCACCTTAAGGGAGACCAGGATTTTGTACCAGCTGGTGAGCGTGGGATAGCCTGAAAGTTGCCATATCACACGATAATGGCTTAACGTAACTACTGTTAATCCACTGTCCTCTCGCAGATGGATCTTTTGCTCGTCTATCGTCACTGCCTGTGCCTGCATCATCTATAGTTGAATCAGTTCAAGTTTGGTCGCAGAAGTTACACAATATTAGCTATCAGGTTAGCTGGTCCTTCGGTATGTGATCCTCTGTTATCTGAACACCTTGTCGTAAAATGATCGAAGACGTCCGTAACAATACCTAGCATGTCATCGTGGAAACTCGGTGTTGACAGGTCAGGCAATCACTCATTATAGTGTAAACACCAACACTATAGTATTCTGTGCTACTGAGCGCCACATTTAGACCCTACTGTCCTGTTCTCAGTTTTCTCGTCATGCTGCCTGGGTGGTCTGATGGTCTTGCTCGATGAACCGGAAAGTTTGCATGAACATCGTGGACCATTGCAATCGTTGTGCTTCTGCAACTAGAGACTATATATAGGTCATGAATGTTCATCTTTTCTTATAAGTTTCTGTTTCTGACTGCACTGACGTATCAGCTGAGCCGCATCAAATCAAAAACCAAATCGATCAATTTCTAAGATGAAAAAACTGAGGAGACCTTTAATGTACTAAAAAACTTTCTTCCGATGCTGAAAAGGCTATGAAGATTTCTGCTTCATTCCCCCCATAGGATGGACGCCCCTGACTGCAACTCAATTTGGTGGGCATTACTAAAATAAAACTGCGCACAAACTACAAACGGCTTAAAACTCTCTGGCCATAGCCATTAAAAAACCACCTAAATTTCAGCATTTGTGTAGCGTGCCCAAATGATTGACTGTGACACCCGGTAGGCCTGCTTTTAATTGACATGCCCCAAAGTTAGTCCGCTATTAGGCCACATCTTAGGAGTTCATTAGATTATGAAGCAGTTCTTTCAAGTTAATAGTTTAACAAGAAATGAAAGTTCAATGAAGTCTAGCAATCAGATCAATGTCTACAATGCAAATTATCAATAGAATGCAATTTAGGGCTAGGTAGGCCGCCTAAACCAGCATCTTTTAATTTAGACTAAGTTTTATGTTTAACGATGCCTAATATACATGTAACCTCCCACAACTTAGATCTGCCGTAGATGTAGATTGTTCGTCCTTGTACTTGTTTTCGCCCTCAACGTCACTGTTGAATCACCGCAGCGTCCATCTTCTGTATATAGTTACGGGGTCTCGCGTCGTTAGCGTTCTTCGACTCTTCATCAAAATATTTGACGTCGGCCGAGAGAAGGGACCACTTTCTCTTTCTAGATCAGAGGGGAAATGGTCTTTCTCGTAATAGGCCTACTGTGATTATTGATTGTTGCGTTTAATTACTGCATCTGAAGCTAATAATCGCTGTATTATAGCGACGTATATTAGTCCACGTGATGCATTAAAGCCAAAAGTCTGGTATTACCTCATCGGGTAGAGACATTTGCAATATTTATAGGTGATTTCCCGCCAAATGATGTTTTATATTTTCTTTAAAAGTGCTAAATTTTGGCCCAAGCGTTCCGAAATTGTTACTCTGATTTTCTGACGGTATAAACCGTCAGAAGCTTAGTCTATACCTGACGGTACAGACTAAGCTTATGGGAACTGTTCATATGTCCATTCCCAACAAGTGGTCCCTTCTCTCGGACGACGTCACATATCTTCAAAATCATATCGAAAGTTCAGCTTCTGTCGCAGCTAATATCTTTAGTCGACTCCCTGTAGTCCGAATAACCAAACAGTTCTTCGAAGTTCGCAACCGTTCTTTTGCTACAACTCGCAAGACAACGTTCGATCTCTAGGCCTACTGGATTAACGGCAATTCCGGCCATGCCAGAACAGAGCGGCCAGTTGGCCTGGGTCTACGATTTTGAGGGGCCTACTCTCCCTGACAGAGAGTAACAGGGGATCCTAGCCTAAGTAGGATGCCTTGGGAGCAACAGGTACCCCAAAGGGACAAGTTCCACTAAGATGGGGGCCTAAATAGCACGAGCAGAAAAATTAAAAGATGACGGAGATTATTGATAGTCAAAATGAGGGGGAAATTGGCATTGTGTATTAGTAGTAGTATTGTAAAAGTAATAGGTTATACAGTAAATGGCGTATTTCTTGATAAAACCTTACAAAACGTGTTTATTTAGGTGACACCATCAGGACTTCAGCAGAGTCATGATAACACCGCTTCTCACAAGGTGGCGCGAATGTGTACCGTGATCGTAGCCGTATTTATCATCAGTTGGATGCCGTTACAAGTCGATATATTGTATGCGACCTGGGGTTCGAACAGAACCGATGCAATTGCGATGATATCAACGCTGTCTATTCTCGCCCATCTGAATTCCTGCATCAACCCTATTGTCTATGGTTTCATGTGGAAGCCAATGAGAGCTACTTTGAAACAGGTTTGTGCGATTCTGCTTATACAACAAACAACAACAATAATAATAAATATTCTTGGATGTCTCTTACTCCAAGATGGCGGGATTTCTTCATCTCCGATAATTTTGAATTTATTTTGCTATAACTTTTGCTCTTTAATGCGGGTCATCAGCATTTAATTGATAAGAGGCTTCACTTTTAATTTTTGCTGTTCAGTGTCTTAGATTAAGAGCCAATTAGGCCTACGCCTAATCGCCTATTTGTACCATGAGCGCTTTGGAATTTAGCATAGCCTAATGACCAAAAAATATACTAAGCGAATGGGTGAGTGTGGTATTGACTAAATTGCGAATTTGTCCATTATGCCAATCATTATCACAGTGTTTTATACCTATTTTGTTGTGTAACTTCTTTAGCCTACCACTCCTATGTGTAATATATGTATATCAATATTATTTACAGCATTACATTACATGAATTGCAATGCTTGGATGTTAGCTAAACTACGGATATTTATAGAGCTTCATTTGCTTTAATGTGAATTTCATCATGCAAATTACACCATTATGTGTAAATATGACGCCTAATTGTGCGCTTTGACGAATTAGCTTGTGATTTTATTTTCGACTGTAGAGTCGAATCTGCCATGAAAGCTTTGTGAATGCCAATAGCCACAATTTACTGTTTTCCCTAGATCAGTCTATTTGAATTCGAATTTGTCCATCTATGACTATAGTGCCCTTACTCTTCCTCCCCGATGTTCCCCTGATATACATTACATTACATCACATGAATTGCAATGCTTGGATGTTAGCTTGCCAATCGGATATTTATAGAGCTTCATTTATTTTCTGTAATTTTTATCATGCAAATTACACCATAATGTGTAAATATGATGTAATTTGCGCTGACGAATTAGCTTGTGACTTTATTTTCGACTGTAGAGTCGTAATGAGAAAGTTCTGTGAATGCGCATTGTGTAGGATTCGTCAACAAAGCTGCATTATATTTCTTGTTATTTTGAACAGATTTTCTGTCAACCGATATTTGGACGCGGGGCTCACGCAAACAACTCGAAAACTCAGGCGTCACATATAACCAGTGTTGCGTAGGCTTCATCAGTTCAACGGAACTTGGAATTCTCAAAGAATACATCTATACAATGATATATAGACCTATGGGACTGTGTTTTACTTTTGATAGGTGCAATGCATGATTACAAAACTGTATGTCCTTGTATGTCCTGTTCCATTAACCAATGCACAGACCCACTGCACAATGAGAATAGGCTAAGGCAAAAGACAGAACACATAAATTATTTGCAACTACTTAATTGTTATGAGATTCGTGCATATGAGTTAGTAATTTTGGAATAAGGTAAATTGTAGGCCTATAATTCGTGATGTCTAGCAAGAACATTAAGCTATGTATTACATATTGAAATCTTAATAGAAATATCTTTTTAGGCTGTGCTAATAAACCATGATATAGCAATGCAATAATTCTAAAAGCTGGACTCGATATTTAACAATCTACAGAAAATCACACTTTATTTGAAAATTATTGTTCGTATTACATCCTGGATTCCTCTAAATCATCCGTTTGTGAGATTGGGAACTCTTGTTAACAACGCATGGCCGTAGACAGCAGGGCATAGTTATTAGATTTGGGTCTAGGACATTCTCCCCGGACATTTCCTTCGGGAAATTTACCCCCGAAGTTGGACTGATGAAAATAATTCTTTACTTTAATAGAAGTTGGATTGATGAAAGAAATTCTTTTCCTTAATAGAAGCTGGATTGATGAAACAAATTCTATGCTTAAATAGAAAGATGAAAGAAGGTCTTTGCTTCAATAGAAGTTGGATTAATGACAGTTATCATGGACAATGGTAGAGTTAGCCTACCTACTTACTGTCCGGGGGGGAATGTCCGGGGAAATGTCTGGGGGTGAGGACTGTCCGGGGGCAATGCCCGGATACCATTAGATTTATAGTCGCTTTTAATTTCCAGTTCTAGAAAAACCAGTGTTCATCTTTTGTATTTAGTGCCTCACGCCTAAAAATCATTCCTGTATCGGTGTATAGCGAAACTTAAATATCACTATAATTCATTACGTCAGCGCCCCTGTAATGGCATGTGCCGTGTTACGGCGCTGTAGAAATTGTCGTAGTCATTCATTCATTCATTCAGCTACGGGTTATCTCTCGCTCCCTATCCCAGGATGCTGCTGCTACGCTTGTCCACTCATGTGTCACCAGCCGCTTGGACTTCTGTTGCTGTATACTGGTTGGTCTGCCTCTTGTATTGATAGCCCCACTAGACGGGTTCTTCGCTCTGCAGCCCGGCTATTATTGGGCGAATCCATAAATTTGCCTCTGTTTCGGCTTACATGCATGGCACCCTACGCTGGCTCCCTGTCTCGCAGCGCGTCGAGTACAGAATCGCTGCGCTGGTTTGGCGCTGCCTCCTTGGCTGTGCTCCGACCTATCTACGTGAGCTGTGTTGTCCTGTATCTGATGTGCTGGCTCGCAGAGCCCTTCGCTCTGCCTCTAGCGGGGAGCTTTTGGTCCCTCGTGCTAGAACCTCAACATGTCAGCATCGTGCTTTCTCAGTTGTAGGTCCTTCTATCTGGAATGGTCTCCCGTTGGAGATACGCCTGTTACCTACGGATAATTCATCTACGTTCTACCGGCTCCTAAAGACTTACTTGTATCACCGTGGTTGGACTGGGAGCGCTTCTGATTAGGCTTCTTGAAGTGGCGCTATATAAATTCCTGAAATGAATGAATAAGCAAGATGAAGCTGGAAATCTGTCACGTTATGAAATTGTTGCTGCATTATTTTAATATGAATGCCATGAACGCAACACAGAGCCGGACTCTTAATTGGTGTCAAGTGTCAACTTGACCATTCGCGATGTCGCTGGCTGGGTCCTACGTGTGTAGAATAGAGCGCCGTTGGGGACTCTTCAAACTGTTACATGTATCTCTTTTATATATGAACTCGTTCTATAGTTAATAACTTCTGACATCATTTTACGCTAGTAAAGAACCTTCACAAGGTCTTTGAAGGCACTCTTGAAGGCAGGGTAATACCTACGCTTAAATCTATATGACTGCATATGATCATGATGACATGTAGGCCACTAGACAGAGTTCAGCTTTATTGGCTACTTCAAGTCGTCATCGATATAATATTATTAATATGCGTTACATATTCTTACAAGCTTTATCAGTAAAGAGATGAGTCGAAAGCCGATTTTCTAATGTCTACGATAGCCACTTCAATTCGGAAAAAACCAGTTAGAGAAATGGCCATTGAGATACTATGGGACAGGTAGCCTATCAAGCTGTTTCATCGATTTAACACGTTCTTGCAGTAATGCCTACCAGGTACTAAATAGCAGCATTTAGTATGGCCCACATATCTAACGCAACTGATAGCGAATTAGTGTGTTCAGACTATGATATAATTCATCGTCCGATCGACTGTTCGTTTCTAGTATACCTATTATCTACCTACTTATTTTAATGATAGCCTGTATTATATTGCCATTGTATGAACTCCAACACGTCAATCGTTTTGGAGGCAACTGAAAATTTCTGGCTTTGCATGAATATCTCCTTACACAACACCAAATGATGAAATACCCATCTTAACTGCAATGCGGGAAATACAGCTGGCCATTATCTACCCCCAGCTGAAAAGGAAGCAATTAAAAAACGGTCGTTAAAATAGAGCTGTTGGTTTAGTCTGCGGCGATAATTATGATAAAGTGCTTATGAACCACAGGTATTCCCCAGCGGAATTTTTGCTCACCTTCTGGACTCCGTAGCTAAGAGAAAGAAGGCAGGCAGTGGCTGTTTCAACGATTTAATACGTTCTTACAGTAATATTTAACATTTAGGAGATATTGCAACGCAAACTTCGTTGAAGGTAACGTATTATTTCAGACTCTTTGACTGATAATGAGTTTTTCGTGGTACCTAGGGCCTATGTCGTGTCATATTTTGCATATGTACGCCGATCATTGATTAAACTACATTATTATTATTTAGTCGGCCAATTATTTTTGGCAGAATCTATAATGCAAGTGTTGCTCTTTCTTCTACCATGCCATCTTTTATTTTAACTGAGCCCGTGTTCTAACACGTTTTGTGTTCTTTTGAAGGGATGTGTTAGTTAGAATGACCATTTCTGAAGGGCGCCACATAAACTGACTGCTGCATTACAGTGTAATTCTGTAAAACGTAGGCCTGTTTCATTGATTTTACAGTAAAACTGTGACAGCTCATTTTAATTTTTGTTAATAATTCTCCAACCCTTTTGCAGGCTATTATAAGATTAGACTGTTACTTTGCCTCAAACTTCTAAAATGTTAGCAATTGACGACAGTTTAAAAAAATCTAATGTTGTGGTTAAAAAATAAACTTAGCCTTTTACAATAAGATAGGAATAACAGTACAATAATAGTCTTTAACGTATTGTAATATACCCTAATAGCTCAATTTAAGCAGCAGTGTTTGAATTACTGATTAAGATGTACTTATTTAGGATCATCTCTCTGGTTGTCATTGATCATAGCCTGAACGGAGCACACAGCTTCAACGTTGGACTCTTAAAGACCATTATGTACTCAGAAGCTGAAGATGCTGACAGATAAAAACAAAACATTTAACCAGGAACAGTTGCATGAAATTGGATAGTTTGTACTTGACACACCTACCTACCTGTGTAATGCAATCCGATGATATTTTGCTGTTGTACGAAACGATCGAGGAGATTTTAGGAGCAATGAATGAAAATCTGGCGTTTTATGAATTTTTTATCACAGAGCCGAGCCGAAAAAAGAAAGCATTAAGCTTTCACCTCAATTTACGTATCCCTATAATTTTTTAACATTCAGGGTTCACGTTAACGTTTTGCTGGTGACGTATGATTTAGCAATATCGACTACTGCATTACAGTGAAATCTGAAAATATAAAACGTATTTTGCCGATTTTTATATTTAAACTATGATAATAATAATTACTCTATTGAAATATTAATCTTAAATAATTCTCTAACCATTTTTGTATCGTGGGATTAAGCTCTTAATATTCCTAAAACTAACGAAATTGTCAGACATTACTGTTAGTTAACATATGCCAAATGATATTGAAGCATCAAACATTAAAATCGGTCTAACTGCGCGGTGATGTTAGCAGCAAGCAGAACCGTGAAACTGGCGCATAGTGGGGCCAACTAAATAACAGCATAATTTACTTTAGACAAACGAAATAATTTTTAAACTGAAAAGTTACAATATAATTTAATTTAGGGAAATGAGCCTAATAACATTTTTTATATGAAAATGCGAAATTCCTGGCTGGTATTGCTTTATATTAATGTATTTTAAAGTAGGCCTAATTATCAGTTATTCTGTATAATTATTATTACTACCATTCTTAAAACATTATCGTAATTGTATATTGGTGTTGCGTACATTTTTCGTAAGGACTACGAAGAAATCTTATTTTGATTGCGAGAGAAAATATGACTTCTGACGACGAAAAAATCTGCTCACACCAGATGAATATTCGTCCAGAACTTCCATGTAAGCATGAATTGTGCATGTCCTGCATCAGGAATCTCGTTGAAAAGACCGGAAGGAGTGACAGCTTGTCATGTCCGAAATGTAGCAGTCTGTTCGCCTTAAGCTTTGTTCCTACAGACAACACGAATCCGTCAGAATATGTCAGAGAAAAGTGCAGAAACGAAATCACGACATACCACGGTGCAGGTGTTATCCAGTACAAAGGAAAGATCAAGGGAATGACCCTCATAGGTGACGATCTATTCATCGTACGTCAGTCACCTTCAAATGTCATCTTCAAGTACGACATCAGTGCAAGTAACAGAGGTCCCGGACAACCTGTAGAGCTGTGCATTTCCAGGATGAAATACCCCCGTGGAATAGCAGCTAGCGAGAAATCTAGCTGTCTCTACATCACTGACTGGCACAAGGTGTTCGGTGGACGGCTGTGGAGATATAAGTACCAAAAGGGAAAAGAAACCAAACAGGAAGACCCGGTTGCCATTCTTGACGTACAGCCTTTTGGAGTTTCAGTGTCACAGAAGACTGACGAGGTATTGGTCACCTGTGCCACTCCTGCCAATTTCTTTGTCAGAAGAGGTTGGATCTATATCTACAAACCTAGCGGATCTGACTTTCGGAGGATAAGGAAGATTGAACTTCCAGATTTGGAGATTCCTCGCCATTCCATTATGACGCCATCCGCAAAATTCATCGTCTGCCACGGATGGAGCACAAAGAGCCACGGAGTGACTTCCTACTTGGATGATAAATTACAGCAAATCGAAAAGCAATTCTTCTATGGAAAGATTTCTGGAGGTGGTAGCGGCGAGCAGGAGATGAATCAACCTCGGTCGATGATTCAGGACAAAGATGGATTGATACTCGTGGCAGACTATCACAATCATCGGATTCAGCTGCTGACAGAGGACCTTCATCTGGTGCGTCATCTCATCACCAAGGGAATTACCTATCCACGTCACATATGCCAGCATGCCAAGACTGGAAGGATCTATGTGGGTCAGAAGGATGGAAAAATTCAGATATTCGATGCTTGAAATGGTTTAAGCACGAGAAAAATTTTAAAATTGCGTAATAAAACGAAACCCTTGGATGGTTCCTTAATTTTGTATATTATTTTAAACTCATGAATTTTTGGACTTTCAGAATAGGCCTATGGCTGAAAAAGAACAGATTGCTTTAACGAGCATGAGTTTATATAGACACTGGTATTTAATTGAAGTATTAATGTTTAACGGTTCTCTATCAGTGTTTTTTTCTGTCATGACGTGCTTTAAACTGTTTATTACTCTCTTTTTGTTATTTGTAAATTGTGCTAATTTTGTCTATGAACTTTTAGTATTGACGCAAAATTATAATACTTGGCTAATTATGACTAAATTTACAGTATAGGCCTATGCAAATATATTTTATCTCTGTAAGACATCTTGTTCCGGCTTTATTAATCGTTCTTTTATTATAGCCGAATGCGCCATGATGTTGCAGTGTTAGAACACTCGTAGGCATAAAACCATGATCGCCAAAATCATAAACTCTACAATTGCAGACTACAAACCGAAATTAACATAAATACCAACACATGTTCAATGCCGTGCCCTTTGGTAGCCTACATGTCAATAGGAAAGTGCCGGGGAAGAACGGTCTATGATGGCTACAACAAGGGAGCGACAGAGAAAATGGATCGGTCATAATGTTGAGATTCACTCTTGAGAACAGTCATAGAGGGCAGAGTGGCTGAGAGGAGTACAAAAGGAAGATTCATAGAGATTCTGCGGGATTTGATGATGGCAGATGGACACAAGAAGCACCGACGGGAGTGGCGTCATCGGACGTTTGAACCTGCCCCAGGCTGAAAACCTGCCTCAGAGGTTCCTCATGTATGACGTTCACACATGGTAATCGAATATGGTCGAACTTACGGCCACCATTTGTTGGATTTGTGATATAGGACAGATATTGACCCAATGATGGTATGCTGGCTGAGATCTCATATTGGCGATACGTTTGGTTCCATGCACGTAAAGTGACAATATTTACATAATAAATACCGAAAATAGCATAACATATGCTGTAAGTGTCAACATATGAAAGTTCTGAGTCAGTGAACATACTTGCTTTGGAAAAAACGAACTTAGTTTTTATGGTGTTTGTTCTCTTCAGAAGAAGTGTCAGGAGGAATTTACATCGTGTATCTTATACTGCTCAGACCTCGTATCGTATCTATGGATATATAACGCCTCTCGAAGAATGGTGGCGCTGTCATCACGGACACTCCGGGGGAAAGAAACGCCTTTAAATACCTCTAATTGATGTTGTATTGCTTATGCCTGCAGCCAGCGTTAACTATCTTCAATATGATAATCTAAGGGTTAGACCTACCACTGAAACATTGCCTTCTAGATACTGACTTAGTATCTACAAGGCAATGACTAAAATCGTGTTGGACACGGGTCGTTCAGTATTATTAGCGTCAGCCAATCAATCAATATTTATTTTATTCAGTATAAAAGGTTGTCACAGACTGATGATGATGATATGATGATATATTCGTTTATTTATCAAGCAGGAAGACACACCGCTTCACAGACTACATCTAGGCCTAGTGTTTATCTATTGGGAGTCGTTGGAGTTCATGCCTACTTAGGGTTGGAGTGGGGCTAATTACAGCTCAATTTAAAATTGATTTCTTTAGTTTACATCTTGTATAAGAGGCGAGGGGTAAAGGTATACGTTTGTCCTTGGTAGGGAGCTGATAGCCATGTGCTGGAGGATGGAGGTCGTAGCTGGGCTGTCGTTTCTGTATAAAGAGGCTATGAAGTGTGGGTTTGCTCTAATTGCCTGGGAGAGGTTGTCGTCTGATAGATATGCTAGGTCTTCTGCTACCATAATTATGGTTCGAGGGCAGAAAGTCTCTGCACTTCAGTCTGATTATAAGGACCTCAATTCGCTGTCGCTCTCCCATGTTTGCAAATCTTCACCAGGCTGAGGAGGCATAAATTAGGTGCTCCAATGCTGTTGCCTAGGCAACCGTGTGTAACGCTTCGTTTGAGAGACCGTGGGATCTCAGCATTCCCAGAGCGTACATCGATGAAGCACTCGAAGCGCCAGCTTATTAGCTACACAAGGAGTCAGAAACAACGCATGGGAATAACTATAACTGTACTGTCTTCCTGACGAGACTGACTTCTATGCGATTCTTGATGTGGACTAGACCTACTCTTCAACTGGTATCAATCAACTGATGTGAGCTTGCACTTCATTTTCCGTGATTGTTTCGATGCGGATTAGGTCTACCATTCATCCTTCATCTGGCTAGCACATTAGTATTATTATTGTTAGCTGGTGTGGTTAGTAGACTACGCAAAGTTTTGGTAATCTCGCGAATTGTTTCTTATCTGCAGAGGGAGCTTCTTTGACGCGATCTCCTTAACAGATCGTTAAGTAGTTACGTTATTCACCTGATACATCGAATCACATTAAACCATATAAGCATCCATAAACGACCAAATGTAATGCTGAATATACAGACAGAATAAGTCAGTCTCCAACTGTGAGTGGATTATTATTTTGCTTGAAATGCTTCTTTGTCTTAATTAAAACTTTTGCTATTTATGGTAACGGCAGTTGAGTTTCTTCTTGAGCATAAGACTTTGCTGTTGGGGGATAACGATACATATGAGTTAAAAAAAAATACACAACCATTCTCATCACTCAGCTGAATAAGAGCATGAATTCAGAAAGTAGCATGAATACTACTGTTGACCCGAACTCAACCTTCTGGAAGTCGATAGAAGTTAACCGCACGTCGCCCCAATTTCAGTCGATTCCGTTCGGGATGGTGAACTATGCCAAGGCTGCCATTTTCTGGACGATATTTGTGGTAGGAGTCAGTGGAAACCTGCTAGTGCTCGCAGCAGGAGTCAAAGGTCACGGCAAGGGCAACAAGGGTCAGACTCTGGTGACCCGGATGTTCATCTGCTGCTTGGCCGTCTCTGACCTTGGTCTGATGCTGACCAGTACTTGGACATCCGCGATGTCAGCCATCAGACCCAGCTGGTCCTACGGAAGCTTCTTCTGTAAACTGAACACCATCTGGTCGTCTATGGCTTCGAAGACGTCCGTAACAATGCTGTCGGTCATCGGTATTGACAGGTCAGGCAGCCACTCATTATTAAAATAATATTTAATACCTCGGTCTCACTATCCAAGTATCCATCTCTCCCTTCCTGTCCCAATCTCTTCCTCATTCTATTCACGTACAGCAGTTCACTTCTGGTGTCTCATATTTTCTCCTGGTCCGTCTTCATCTGCTCTGCTCGACTACTCTCTCCTTGCTCTGAACAGTAGAGTCGGATTTATCATATTATTATCTCAACCCATTTAATAACTAACTGTCGGAGGTGAGACAATTTTTGCTACCTGTTACCTGTTACAAGTTTCGAATTGACAGCTTGATACCGAGAATAGACGAAATCGTTTGATTAATTAATTGATTGATTGGAAGTTACT
>JACEVL010002673.1:0-17227 GCA_020284085.1 Aporrectodea caliginosa
AAGAACCCCCCTTGGGGGGGGGCCGGTTTTTAAAGGCTAAGTTTGTGTTTTTGGAGGAGGGAAAGACCCGATTATTTTAAACAGTAAGCAGGAAAAGGTATCCTTTAATGTTGGGGTGGCCGGGGGGGGAAAAACGGAAAAAAATATTTGTGAAGAAGGGGCAGGAAAAAATCCAAATCAGGACAGAAAGAGAAAAATTTTGGAAAGAAGAGAAGGGATAGCTTTAATTTTGGAAGTGGGCAGACAGAGCCATATTACTGATCAGCGGAAGACGGATTTTTAGGATAACCCCCAGGGGAAGTCAAATGGACCAAAACAAGGTCGCACCCATAAGGAAACCGCTTCTCGGTAAAAAAGGGGGAAAGGACCCCACCAGCCGAAGTTTGGGAAAACGAAAACAAAAACCCGGCCCCCTGAGGTCCCGAGGGGGGGGGGGGCCCCAAAGCAAGGGGTGGGACCAAAAACCAGACAACGATCAAAAAGAAATAGGGAACCAGAAAGGCAGAACGAACCCTGAGTTAAAGGGGGGTTAAGAAGGGGGCACAACGGTGAAACCACAAGCAAGGGGGAAAGTATGACGGCCAGAAAGGCAAAAATCATACCAAAGATAAAAGGTTTGGGGGAAAATTTCCCTAAACCAGCTGAAGGGAATTAAGAGGAAAGGTAAGGTGTAAACCATTGCGACCAACCAAGAACTTCGGGGGAAAACAATTTGAGATGGGCGGTAATTTTATTCCCAGTTTGAAAATTTTTTTGGAGTGGGTTTTGGGTTTGGAAGTTTTAACCCACCCCCCAATTAAAGAATTTGGGTAGGGAAAAATAAAGTATTAAAAAGTCAAAATTGGGGGAAGGTTTTTTTAAGTTTTAAAACCCAAAAAAAAAATTTTAAAAGACCATTAAAATTTTAAAAATTTGAAAATTATAAATTAAAATTAAAAAAAAATTAAAAGTCGTAACCCTTTTTATTTAAAGGGGCTAAAAGTCTATCCCTTTTGAACTAAGCATAGAAAAAAAATCAAAAACCAAAAAAAAATTTTAAAAATCTAACATCTTGTGCAATCAAGGGTCTGGAAAAGCTCATATGCCCCTTTATCAAACAAAATTTAACTACATTGCCCTCGGTCTTTACCACCATTATCCATGCATTCATCTGCTCTCACATAGGTTACTGCAACTCACTTCTTGCATGCCTCCCAAAGCTGCTCCTCAGTCCCCTTCAGTCGGTTCTAAGTGCTGCAGCCAGGCTAATCGCACGTCTTCCTAAGTTTGGTCATATCTCTACCAACATGTCTGAAGTACTACACTGGCTCCCTATAACTTTACGCATGCGCTATAGATTGTCTTTTTGGTGTCCAAATCTCAGTTAGGCCATGCAAATAAATATCTCTCTGACTTTATGCGCAAACTTTATCTGCTACCTCGCATCGTTTGCTGTGCTCTACGGACCGATTGGATCTTTTTGTCCCTCAGACCAGGACCGCTCTAGCCCAAAGTCGTTCATCTGCTGTTGTGGGCCTTTCTGCTTAGAATGACTTTGCCCCTCCACTGCAGGCAAAACTATTGTCTGGGTTCTCCTCCTCATCTGCTCGTTCCCTGTAGAAGTTTCTCTTTCTCCAGGGCTTCTACACTGAGAGCGCCTCTGGAATAGTTCGGTACTGTAGAGGCGCTTTATAAATGCTCAAATACAATACAATACATTTCACCATGCACCATTCAATTTCATGCAAATTAAATGTATACAGGTTTCACTGCATAATTAGATAATACAAAGCGCCGTGGGGCGCGGTGTTCGGTGCCTTTGTAGCCGAGGTTGCGTGTTCGAATCCACAACAGCCGCCGCGAAGGGACCCTGGCAAGTCCTTCACTCGTAATTGCTCATGCGCTTCGGCGTGAAACCTCCGATTCAGTGTACGCGCTGTAGTTGGGAGCGCCTCTGAGTAGAAATCTTGAAGGGGCGCCATAACAAGTGCCCATACATACATACATAACCTCTGGACTGGTTTTCCTCTTCTTTCATCTTTGGATTGTCTCCCTATTCAGTAGGTAATCCATCTCATCATCGGATTATTAGACATGAGCCAGTGTTTGCGTGTTGCACAATGTATAATTGTACTACGACTCTACGAGTTAACTCGTAGGTGGTGTGTACACTGTACAGGAAACATTTTTACTATGAGTTAACTCGTAGGTAGCGGTCAATGTGTTAATAACTTCTATTCCTCAGGTGTCCAATGCACAAGGCATCAACCGATGGCACACCAAAACCAAGCCGTAATCAGGTTTTTTTATTCAGAAAATTAGTCCATAAGACAGAGAGGCAGCCTACATGGTGGATAAGCAATGTGAAAGAGGTAAGTTTTCAGTTGAGAATGAAATGAAGCAAGCAACTGAGTAGAACGGACAGAGTTCCAAAAAGTTGGTCCAACAACCGAAAAAGCTCATTCACCGAGAACAGTTTTCAATTTAGGTATGGGCAGACTAAACTAATGAGATGACCTTGCTGAATAATGACAAGTCTGGGAATAATACCGGATTTTAAGTATAGTGGCCAGATCAAATAAGAAAGAAATGTAACATGCCTTTTTTGCTACTTCAATCAAAGTTGGTGCTGAAGGCCGATATGTCGTCTGCCTTGGACAGCTCATCATGGCCCATTTTTGAATCATAACACACTAGAACACAAAATCTAAGACACAAAACAAAATGTTGTAAAAAGTGCAACAACATCTCTGAAACAACGACTAAGAACAATCCAGACATAAAATTTTATAGTAGCTGACCCTTTTACCAAACATTACAGTACATTTCACTATGTACAAAGCAAATTTCCTGCACAATTAAGCTGACGACCCTAATCCTGACCATAACCGACCTCACGTTAATATAATGACGACCCTAACCCTGACCCTAACCGACCCTCACGTTAATGTAATGACGACACTAACCCTGACCCCTAACCGACCCTCACGTTAATATAATGATGACACTAACCCTAACCCTAAACGACCCTCACGTTAATATAATGACGACACTAACCCTAACCCTGGGGCGCGGTGGTGTAGGGGAGTACGGGAATGTTCGGTGCCTTGCAGCCGGAGGGTTGCGGGTTCGAATCCACCTCAAGCCGCAGCGTAGGGACTCTGGGCAAGTCCTTCACTCGCAATTGCTCATGCGCTTCGACGTGAAACTCCGATTCAGTGTCCGTGCTAGTAGTCGGGAGCGCTCTGAGTAGACATCTTGGAGGGGCGCTATAACAAGTGACCTTAACCCTTTGACTTGCACCATTGTTTGCCAGAAAAGGTAAATGTGTATGTGTGTGTATGTATATGTATGTATGTATGTAAACTATGTATGTATGTATATATGTATGTATGTATATATGTATGTACGTATATATGTATGTATGTATATATGTATGTATGTATATATGTATGTATGTATGTATGTATGTATTTATGTATATACATGTATGTATATATGTATGTATATATATATGTATATATATGTATGTATATATATATGTATGTATATATGTATATATATATGTATTATGTATATATATATATGTATATATGTATGTATATATACATATATATATATATGTATATATATGTATGTATATATATGTATGTATATATATATGTATGTATATATATATGCATAATAATATATATGTATATGTATATATATGTATGTATATATATATATATGTATGTATATATATATGTATATGTATATATATATGTATATATGTATATATGTATGTATGTATATATGTATGTATGTATGTATGTATGTACGTATATATGTATGTATGTATGTATGTATGTATGTATATATGTGAGTATGCATATATGTATGTATGTATACATGTATACATGTATGTATGTGTGTATGTATGTATGTATGTATGTATGCGCGCTTTAAAGCGCGGTTGCCAGTCAAAGGTTAATAAATAAACAAATAAATAAATAAATAAATAACCCTAAACGACCACGTTAATATAATGATCAAATACTATCCCTAACACTGACTCCTAAACGACCCTCACAACTTCAAGTTTTATAGTCCATATAGGTTACGTTGAGATGTTAAGCGCCGTGAGGGTTGGTTAGGGTCAGGTTAGGTTAGTGTCGTCCATGCTTTCTGATGACGAAACGGTGCTTACAAGGAAAGAAACGCGTAGAAATTTATTCCGGTGCATGAACAGGCAAGGTATAGACGCAAGAATTAAATCCGGTGAATTAACCAACAAGTTAGGCCTACATGAAAAAATTAATTCCGGTGAATTAACCCATAGTAGTAGTAGTTTCAGTTTAGGGATAGCTTGAAGAGTTAGCCTTTATATAATTACTGGTGTGGTGCTTCTGTAGTGGAAGATTTCGGCACGCAACGCATGAAGAAATTACTTCTGCGGCCAAAAGTTTTTAGCATTTTATAAAAGGATAAATCTTCCGCGGCGGAAGATTCCATAGTCAACAATTCGTTACTTCATATGAAATGACGTCGCGATGCTCGGTTAGGGTCAGGTTGTCATTAGAAAACTTGATAAACACGCTTCCGCCGTATTAGTAATTTCTGCGGTAAACTTGCGCTTTAGGGGTCGCAATTTTCTGATGCATATTTATAGTCAAAGTGACTACATATACCAAGAGGTATCACCGCAGGTATCACCGCAACAGTAATACGCCCTCTACACCACGACCGTTATTATATATATATATATATATAAATTTATAAATATATATATATATTATTAAATACACTACGATTTCGCAAGGTATTTTGAAGGCGCTACATTAAGCGATATGTATACATATTACACGTGTCAGGTCATGCTACCCTACGTTGACTTAAAACGGTACAGGACCAATTAAATATATTAAATATATATAAATATATATATTTATATATATATATCATTCATTCATTCGTGAATTTATATAGCGCCTTTTCAAGGAAACTACTCAGAGGCACTCCCGACTCCAACGCGCCCAAAAATATATATAAATTTATAAATGTATATATATAAATATATATATATATTTATAATTTATATATATATTTATAAATTATATATATATAAATATATATTTATATATATATAAATATTTATAAATATATATTTATATATTTTTAATATATATATATATATATAAATTTTATATATATATATACATATATATAATAAGGTCGTGGTGTAGAGGGCGTATTACTGTTGCGGTGATACCTGCGGTGATACCTCTTGCCATATATAGTTACTTTGACTATAAATATGCATAAGAAAATTGCGGCCCCTAAAGCGCAAGTTTACCATTTCTGCAAGGGTTGCGAGACGGAATCTTCCGCAACAGAAGCACCACGCTTTAGCAAAACACGGTCAAAATGCAATCGCCGGTCACCATAAAAACAGAGGCGATGCTATATATCACAGTATAAATAATTATAAGTAATTATTTACACTTTGATGCTATCGCCACGTGACACAAAACAAACAGAAAAATTTTCGTCACCTATGCAGACCGTTTCAACATCAAACACGCCACTTACCTATAGCATTTTGTACCATTATACTGAACGTCAAGTGTTATTTTTGTATAGTTAATTGAGATGAATATAGATTAATTCTACACCATGCTCTCAAACCTCGTTGTCGGAACCGCCATCTTTCCACCGGAAACGCAAACAGCGCGACTATTCAAGTAAGGGAGTAAGTTCCACTGATAAATTATGTTGCAGCGATATTGTCAAAGATGTTGGCTTTTACATAATCGCACGTTTATCATTAAAAATTTTAATTATATACACAAATATTCATCACAGCGTTTAAGAAATTATAAGTGTTCGTTCTGTTAGTAGTTAAGATTTATGTCTTGTGAATTGCGTAATAATTTATCGTACACTGTAACCGGTTGCGGTTTGTCAACCGGATTGTTGAATAAACGAAAATATTATTATTAAGTCAAAGAAGCCTGATAATTTTCAATGAAGTCACAATAGGCGTAGAGGCTATCAGAGTCTGGGCGAAGGCGTTCTTTAAAGTCACAACAAACAGGGTTAAAAGCCACAGTATAAATAATTATAATTATTTATACTGTGGTTAAGCTTCAAGCAGACTACTTGATCGTAGCATTTCTAATACATTCACTCAACATTCTATTATTCAGCTTTGCTATAAATTATATATATCTTCGTTTAATAGAACAGACTGACAAACCGCAGTCAGTTACAAAATCGAAAGGCAGACCGATCTAATATAGCCTATGGGGTATAGTTGCTGAGAGTACTTTACCGTTTTTTGAAAAGCCTAAACTAGAGTAGGCCTATGTATTAGGCTATGCTATCGTATTGTATAAAGAATGCTTGGTATGAAATTTCTGTCGTCTTCTGCGGGAAGTTGGAAGGGGCGAGTCCTGGGGCACATGTTGTAATGGGCCTGAGCAGTAGGTGGAAAGAGTCCCACCCAATTGCTTGTGTGTATCGGTCGCTTTCACTCTGAATCTCTCACTGTAATGTGGCTATCTGTCCGTCCGTCCGTCCGTCCGTCTGTCCGTCCGTCCATCCGTCTGGACGTCCATCCGTCCGTCAATCCGACCGTCAGTCTGTCTGTCCGTTCGTCAGTCCCTTCGTCCGTCTGGACGTCCGTTTGTCCGTCCATTCATCCATCCCACCGTCCATCCATCCCACCGTCTGTCCATCCGTCTGTCTGTCCGACCATCCATCCGTCCGTCCGCCCAACCATCCGTCCGTCCAACCATCCGTCCGTCCGGCTGTCTGTCCGTCCGTCTGTCCGACCGTCCATCCGTCCGTCTGTCCGTCCGTCCATCCAAGTGGGCTCGATGTGGGCAGCCCATGCTCACCAGCCCACTTATCACCCTTCAAAACTCGGATGTCCCAAATGTTGGTTAACAGGCTTCAGTCATTAGGCCCAAGTGGGCTCGATGTGGGCAGCACAAGCCCACCAGCCCACTTATCGACCATTCAAAACTCGGATGTCGCAAATGTTGGTTAACAGGCTTCAGTCATTAGGCCCAAGTGGGCTCGATGTGGGCAGCCCATGCCCACCAGCCCACTTATCGCCCATTCAAAACTCGGATGTCTCAAACGTTGGTTAACAGGCTTCAGTCGTTAGGCCCAAGTGGGCTCGATGTGGGCCGCCCATGCCCACCAGCCTACTTATCGCCCATTCAAACTCGGATGTCGCAAATGTTGGTTAACAGGCTTCAGTCATTAGGCCCAATTGGGCTCCATGTGGGCAGCGCATGCCCACCAGCCCACTTATCGCCTATTCAAAACTAGAATGTCGCAAATGTTGGTTAACAGGCTTCAGTCATTAGGCCCAAGTGGGTTCGATGTGGGCAGCCCATGCCCACCAGCCCACTTATCGCCTATTCAAAACTAGAATGTCGCAAATGTTGGTTAACAGGCTTCAGTCATCAGGCCCAAGTGGGCTCGATGTGGGCAGCCCATGCCCACCAGCCCACTTATCGCCTATTCAAAAGTCGGTTGTCGCAAATGTTGGTTAACAGGCTTCAGTCATTAGGCCCAAGTGGGCTCGATGTGGGCAGCCCAAGCCCACCAGCCCACTCATCGCCCATTCAAAACACGGATGTCGCAAATGTTGGCTAATGGGCTTCATAGATCAGGCCTAAGTGGGCTCGATGTGGGCAGCCCAAGCCCACGAGCCCACTTATCGCCTATTCAAAACTAGGATGTCGCAAATGTTGGTTAACAGGCTTCAGTCATTAGGCCCAAGTGGGCTCGATGTGGGCATCCCAAGCCCACCAGCCCACTTATCGCCCATTCAAAACTAGGATGTTGCAAATGCTGGTTAACAGGCTTCAGTCATTAGGCCCAAGTGGGCTCGATGTGGGCAGCCCAAGCCCACCAGCCCACTTATCGCCCATTCAAAACTAGGATGTTGCAAATGCTGGTTTACAGGATTCAGTCATTAGGCCCAATTGGGCTCGATGTGGGCAGCGCATGCCCACCAGCCCACTTATCGCCTATTCAAAACAAGGATGTCGCAAATGTTGGTTAACAGGCTTCAGTCATTAGGCCCAAGTGGGTTCGATGTGGGCAGCCCATGCCCACCAGCCCACTTATCGCCCTTCAAAACTCGGATGTCCCAAATGTTGGTTTACAGGCTTCAGTCATTAGGCCCAAGTGGGCTCGATGTGGGCAGCACAAGCCCACCAGCCCACTTATCGACCATTCAAAACTCGGATGTCGCAAATGTTGGTTAACAGGCTTCAGTCATTAGGCCCAAGTGGGCTCGATGTGGGCAGCCCATGCCCACCAGCCCACTTATCGCCCATTCAAAACTCGGATGTCGCAAATGTTGGTTAACAGGCTTCAGTCATTAGGCCCAAGTGGGTTCGATGTGGGCAGCCCATGCCCACCAGCCCACTTATCGACCATTCAAAACTCGGATGTCGCAAATGTTGGTTAACAGGCTTCAGTCATTAGGCCCAAGTGGGTTCGATGTGGGCAGCCCATGCCCACCAGCCCACTTATCGCCTATTCAAAACTAGAATGTCGCAAATGTTGGTTAACAGGCTTCAGTCATTAGGCCCAAGTGGGTTCGATGTGGGCAGCCCAAGCCCACCAGCCCACTCATCGCCCATTCAAAACACGGATGTCGCAAATGTTGGCTAATGGGCTTCATAGATCAGGCCTAAGTGGGCTCGATGTGGGCAGCCCAAGCCCACGAGCCCACTTATCGCCTATTCAAAACTAGGATGTCGCAAATGTTGGTTAACAGGCTTCAGTCATTAGGCCCAAGTGGGTTCGATGTGGGCAGCCCATGCCCACCAGCCCACTTATCGCCCTTCAAAACTCGGATGTCCCAAATGTTGGTTAACAGGCTTCAGTCATTAGGCCCAATTGGGCTCGATGTGGGCAGCGCATGCCCACCAGCCCACTTATCGCCTATTCAAAACAAGGATGTCGCAAATGTTGGTTAACAGGCTTCAGTCATTAGGCCCAAGTGGGCTCGATGTGGGCAGCCCATGCCCACCAGCCCACTTATCGCCCATTCAAAACTCGGATGTCTCAAACGTTGGTTAACAGGCTTCAGTCGTTAGGCCCAAGTGGGTTCGATGTGGGCAGCCAATGCCCACCAGCCCACTTATCGACCATTCAAAACTCGGATGTCGCAAATGTTGGTTAACAGGCTTCAGTCATTAGGCCCAAGTGGGCTCGATGTGGGCAGCCCATGCCCACCAGCCCACTTATCGCCCATTCAAAACTCGGATGTCTCAAACGTTGGTTAACAGGCTTCAGTCATTAGGCCCAAAAGTGGGCTCGATGTGGGCCGCCCAAGCCCACCAGCCCACTTATCGCCCATTGAAACTCGGATGTCGCAAATGTTGGTTAACAGGCTTCAGTCATTAGGCCCAAGTGGGCTCCATGTGGGCAGCGCATGCCCACCAGCCCACTTATCGCCTATTCAAAACTAGAATGTCGCAAATGTTGGTTAACAGGCTTCAGTCATTAGGCCCAAGTGGGTTCGATGTGGGCAGCCCAAGCCCACCAGCCCACTCATCGCCCATTCAAAACACGGATGTCGCAAATGTTGGCTAATGGGCTTCATAGATCAGGCCAAAGTGGGCTCGATGTGGGCAGCCCAAGCCCACGAGCCCACTTATCGCCTATTCAAAACTAGGATGTCGCAAATGTTGGTTAACAGGCTTCAGTCATTAGGCCCAAGTGGGCTCGATGTGGGCATCCCAAGCCCACCAGCCCACTTATCGCCCATTCAAAACTAGGATGTTGCAAATGCTGGTTAACAGGCTTCAGTCATTAGGCCCAAGTGGGTTCGATGTGGGCAGCCCAAGCCCACCAGCCCACTTATCGGCCTTCAAAACTCGGATGTCCCAAATGTTGGTTAACAGGCTTCAGTCATTAGGCCCAATTGGGCTCGATGTGGGCAGCGCATGCCCACCAGCCCACTTATCGCCTATTCAAAACAAGGATGTCGCAAATGTTGGTTAACAGGCTTCAGTCATTAGGCCCAAGTGGGTTCGATGTGGGCAGCCCAAGCCCACCAGCCCACTTATCGCCCATTCAAAACTCGGATGTCGCAAATGTTGGTTAACAGGCTTCAGTCATTAGGCCCAAGTGGGTTCGATGTGGGCAGCCCAAGCCCACCAGCCCACTTATCGCCCATTCAAAAGTCGGATGTCGCAAATGATGGCTAATGGGCTTCATAGATCAGGCCTAAGTGGGCTCGATGTGCGCAGCCCTAGCCCACGAGCCAACTTATCGCCCATTCAAAAGTCGGATGTCGCAAATTTTGGTTAACAGGTTTCAGTCATTAGACCCAGCCTCCCAAGTGGGCTCGATGTGGGCAGCCCATGCCCACCAGCCCACTTATCGCCCATTCAAAACTCGGATGTCGCAAATGTTGGTTAACAGGCTTCAGTCATTAGGCCCAGCCGCCCAAGTGGGCTCGATGTTGGCAGCCTATGCCCTCCAGCCCACTTATATCCCATTCAAAACTCGGATGTCGCAAATGCTGGTTAACAGGCTTCAGTCATTAGGCCCAAGTGGGCTCGATGTGGGCAGCCCATGCCCACCAGCCCACTTATCGCCTATTCAAAACTAGGATGTCGCAAATGTTGGTTAACAGGCTTCAGTCATTAGGCCCAAGTGGGTTCGATGTGGGCAGCATGCCCACCAGCCCACTTATCGCCTATTCAAAACTAGGATGTCGCAAATGTTGGTTAACAGTCTTCAGTCATTAGGCCCAAGTGGGTTCGATGTGGGCAGCCCATGCCCACCAGCCCACTTATCGCCCATTCAAAAGTCGGTTGTCGCAAATGTTGGCTAATGGGCTTCATAGATCAGGCCCAAGTGGGCTCGATGTTTGCAGCCCAAGCCCACGAGCCCACTAATCGCCCATTCAAAAGTCGGATGTCGTAAATCTTGATTAATGGGCTGCAGACATTAGGCCCAAGTGGGCTCGATGTGGGCAGCCCAAGCCCGCGCGCCCACTAATCGCCCATTCAAAAGTCGGATGTCGTAAATGTTGGTTAATGGGCTGCAGACATTAGGCCCAAATGGGCTCGATGTGGGCAGCCCAAGCCCACGAGCCCACTAATCGCCCATTCAAAAGTCGGATGTCGCAAATGTTGGTTAATGGGCTGCAGACATTAGGCCAAAGTGGGCTCGAGGTGGGCAGCCCAAGCCCACGAACCCACTAATCGCCCATTCAAAAGTCGGATGTCGCAAATGTTGGTTAACAGGCTGCAGACAAAAGTGGGCTCGATGTGGGCAAAGCCCACGAGCCCACTAATCGCCCATTCAAAAGTCGGATGTCGCAAATGTTGGTTAATGGGCTGCAGACATTAGGCCCAAGTGGGCTCGAGGTGGGCAGCCCAAGCCCACGAGCCCACTCATCGCCCAGTCAAAAGTCGGATGTCGTAAAAGTTGGTTAATGGGCTTGAGACATCAGGCCCAAGTGGGCTCAATGTGGGCAGCCCAAGCCCACGAGCCCACTAATCGCCCATTTAAAAGTCGGATGTCGCAAATGTTGGTTAATGGGCTTCAGACATCAGGCCCAAGTGGGCTCGAGGTGGGCAGCCCAAGCCCACGAGCCCACTTGTCGCCCACCTTAAAGTCGGACATTGGAAATGTCTGTTAATGGGCTTCTGACCTCTGTCCTAGATGGGTTCGATGTGGGCAGCCCAAGCCCATGAGCCCACTTGTCTCCAATATACAATTTTGATCTGAAAATGGGCTCCTGATCTCGTGCCCAGATGGGGCTGATATGGGCTAGCCCAGGCCCACAAGCCCATATAAAATTTATATGGGCTCGATATGGGCATGCTGGCAGGGCGCGGAGGGTTGCGGGTTCGAATCCACCTCAAAGCCGCCGCGTAGGGACCCTGGGCAAGTCCTTCACTCGCAATTGCTCATGCGCTTCGGCGTGAAACTCCGACTACAGCAGTAGTCGGGAGCGCCTCTGAATGGGAAATCTGGTAGGGGCGCTATAACAAGTGTTCAAATACAATACAATACAATTTTATGTTCAACCTTTCCTTTTCATTCAACGCCATTTTTATTAGCTTGACAAAGGAACAAGTTCATAATAATTATGAGTTTCTCATTCTTTTAGGTAAGTTTCATTCGCCTCTGCCTTTATTTAACCATTTTTTCCATATATTGTGATGTTAGGTAAAGTCGTAGTTTACGTTGCTAAATTATTCTAATGTCTTCAATGTCGTACTTGGCGTTGGTAAGTAAGCAGTCTACCTATGAGCATGTTAACTATCATCAATCCAGCTTCCATTTCATCGAAAAATATTTTCATCAATCCAACTTTCATTTAGTTGGAACAAATTACTTTTATCAATCCAACGAAATAAATATTTTTCATCAATGGAACTTTTATTTAAGCAAAGATATATTCTGATGGATCCAGCTTCTAATTACGGAAACAATTATTTTCATCAATCCAGCTTCCATGTTAAAGTGACAATATCAAATAATTTAGCAACGTAAACTACGACTTTACCGTGATGTTATTTTAGTCAGCCTGCATTTTAGCGTATTTTATTCTTTGTTATTTTTTTAATTTTCAGTTAAAAGTAATAGCGTTTTTTTATTATGGACGGTCAACTCCGTAGCCTATTTGGTAAACGTGTAGTTTAGCGTCATAAATTATTCTCTTATTGTACAATTATTATATTTCACCAAACCAACTTCTACTTTGGCAAGAATCCTTTTCATCAGTCCAGCTTCTATTTGAGCAAGATTCTTTTTACAAATCTCACTTCTGCTTAATCGAAAATTATTTTCATCAATGCGGCTTCTATTTGGCAAGAATTCTTTTCGTCATTTGACCAGCGCTGAAACCCATGCAGGGTTGAATAATTTGCGATGCTAAACTACACTTTTCCCGCGTATTTCATTATTTGAATAATTTTAATTATTTTAATGATAACTGTCAACTTCTATTTCCGCAAGTATTATTTTCTTCAGTCAAACTTCCAGTATTACAAGAAATTATTTTCATCAAACCAACTTCTATTCACATTATGAATTCGTTTCGACAATTCAACTTCTATTTCTGCAAAGAATTCTTTTCATCATTCCAAATTTTATTTGAACGAAAGCAATAATTTTCATCAAGCAAACTTCTGGTTTCAGATGAAACTATTTTCATCAATCCAACTTCCGTTTCAACGCAAAGAATTCCTTTCATCAATCCAACTTCTATTTACGCAAAGTATTCTTTTTATCAATTGAACTTATATTTACTCAGCCAGATACTTGAAATAATAAAATCCACTAAAATGCATGCAGGATTTGTTCAATGGAATAAAATACACTAAAATGCAGGTATACCAAACTGGATTTATGACGACACAGTGTAAGGTTGAAAATGATTTCCTAAGGTAAAAATACGATGCTCATAATAGTCATGTTTGGGGCTGGATCACTACATTAGACTGTATTGAGCTGACGATCGCAACGAACAGTTAGCCGCTGTAAAGTACTACCAAGCACCTCGAAACTTCACATAGCAAAGAAATCTAGAATGTAGGCCTAAGCACTGCTGACTGTGATAATAGGCATGCCCAGGCAATTTGACAGAGCTTTGATTCTAGTATTATTGAGTCTGCCTTATCGCATCCTTGTTCTGCTGGTCATGGAGTTTAACAAGTTACTTGCTTCTCCACATCAGTGCAATGATCTTTCTTGTGAATTGGACCTTCCTCGTGGAAAAATTTTCCTTTAAATATATGCAATCTTTCTATTGATTCAGCAACTAGATTTGCCATTTTGACCTTAACTTGCTCTTTTTTCTTATGAGTTTGATTGATGTTTAAGAATTGAATTTTTGAAGTGTTGTTAAGCATGCTAAAATAGTTTTTACATTACCCAACCAGTTACTCACAAATGAGGCTTGTTGATATGTTCGCTTGTTTTTCTGACTCATGATAGATTATGTAATTGTGGACATTGAAAAGTGGTAAATATACAGTTTAAAATGATTCTTACTCATTTAAAGATTTGAAGATGGAAAGAAGAATCCTTCAAGTTAGAAAAGGAATGCCCGTGTGAATATTGTAACAAAGCATTTACGGAAAGATCTGATAGCAAATATCATGAATGTACCCATACTGGAGAAAAACCACATCTGGTTGGAAATGTTCTCAAATGGACCATATAATAGTTACTCACACTTGAGAACAGCGATACCAGGACGAGGCACCTGCACAGAAGAACATTCTGGAAAGCCATAAAATTATATACACTGGAAAAGCAGCATACAAGTTCAAGTGATGTGATAAGGTTTTTGCACAATAGCTGTAACTGTATTACCATACAATAACCCACACTAGCCATAATCCGTACAAGTGCAGTTCTTGTCACAGAACATTTGCAATGAATAGACCTCTGATGGATCGTGTGAGTGCTTACACTGGAGAGAAAACATTCAAATGCAATATTTGCCGTAAAGCATTTTTTACGAAATATTCTCTGAATACTCATACTAGAACCCACACTGGAGAAAAGCCATACCAATGCAATTCATGTAACAAGGCATTTACACAAAAGTCCACGCTAGTAAACCATGCAAGGGTCCACACTGGAGAGAAACCATACCTGTGTAATGTATGTCGCAAGACATTTAGACAAATGAGCAATCTGATAAACCATAAAAAAATGCACTCTGCAGAAAAACCATACCAGTGCAATATATGCAACAATGCATTTGCACGAAAGGACTATCTGGAAAACCACAGAAAAATCCACAGTAGAGTAAAACCACTCCAATGCATTATATGTAACCAGCAATATACGCACAGTTGCTATCTGGTAGACCATGCAAAAATCCACAGTGGAGAACAAACACACATCTAGTAATTCTATGCAAAATCATTGCTAACAAAGTAATTCCAAAAGTTAGAACTTTGCCATAGACTTCTGGAAACTATGCTTATAATAGCTTATACATGATATTTGTCAGTTTCGTTTTCAGACTGTAAATTCATGTTCAATCATCATTGTGTTTGCGCAATTCTCATAAAAACAACTTTCATGTTTCACATTGCCGAAATTTACAACTAATTATTTGTATTCGGATTACGCCTAGCATAGTGGAATATGAAATGTAAGTCTTTGCCACGTCACAATAATTTTTTCAAGATGCCATTATCTATCTCAAACCTTCGAGTAGTTTGTAAGTTTAAATAACATTTTCATTGATTTCCTTGTATTTACTTTATAATTTTTGCAAGGGTTTTGCTTTTACAAAATCTCTTGCGTTGGTGAATCTCTTTTACACAGCGCCGACTGTTGTTTCTTTCAACATTGGAGTTGATTATGTCAACTATAGTTTGTTCTGCAGATCCTTGTCACCTAGTTCTTCCCTTAACCCTTTGGAGGTGAGGTGGGGTATGACAAACCCCATAGCTATTCTACGCTGCTTTTTCTACGGAAAACGTAGAACAGCTTGGATTATTTTTGTCTACCTTAGTGAATGTGAAATACGGACACTTTAGGACACTTTCAGGTACTTTTGGACGCCATGTTTTTATTTCTTCCATATTAAAGTGAAATTATAATTTTCGTATACATATTGATTTTAATTTATTAAAAAAAGTAACGGCACAGTGCCGAAAAAATTGTGCGATTATAAGATATTACTGCATATTAGTGTTGCATCGATGCAAAATTGATCCATTATTATGGGTATTATTTCACGTGTACCCAAATGTTACATGTTTCGAGGGTCACCAAGATACCATTGCAAAGGACCGCTTTGATTCCGAGCGCCACCACGCTGGCCATATCAATTATGATTGAAAACTGTTATTTGTTGCTGAAAATCACCCGTTTAGCCGATAATTGGTTACATAACAATAGTTTAGCTCACAGTTTATGTTATGTAGTTGATATTGCGACTTGCAAGTAATTATATGCATTGGGGTATGTCAGACCCCACCTCACCTTAAACGTTACAATGCTTCACCTCACCTCCAAAGGGTTAAGCTATTTAGAAGAAATGAACATCACCTGATACCAGCAATGACCCGCAAACTCCTGAAGTCTCGGACTGTAAGATTAATAAAAAAAATTGTTGTGCGCTCTATAATTATTCACGGTTTCAGTGACTATAGAGGTGCCTGAGAAATATGACTGTGGTGTTGTTAGTGGAGGAACTGAGAATATCCGAAGTGAAAGACCTGCGCAGGTTTAGCAAGAGGGGCAGGTCTGCCCAGTCTGCAATGGTGAACCAGATAATTGCCGCAATATTGACGGCAGTTTGTTCCAGAAACATGTATCGTCCTACGGCATTCATTCCGTATTCAACTCCAATCTATCCAATTGGCCTACTCCGCCTTCCAATCAATCATACCCTGGGCAAAGCCGTTTAGTATGAAGAAGATTAGAATGCCTACTATTGGACAGATCTTTTACAATAATTAACCCCTCTGAAACTATCCAATGCTCATTGGAAACCCTGTTTTCAGCGTTTAACCTGCAGTAGCGCGTAAGGCATGTGCATAAAGACTATGATAACACGGTAAGTGTGGCATAATTATTGAGCGTAGGCTACTTGCATATTACTTTAAGTCGCTGTAGAGAGTCAGCACTCCATTAGTCCGTTCATTCTTTCTTATTTCCACTATTTATGTATAAAAATGAATTTTTATAAAAAAAATCAGGTTTGACAATATTTATCACATAAACTTAAATTCTTAGACGATGTAGTAATGTTAATGGGCTTCCTCTTGCACTCCGTCTAGTGTCTAGGGCCACAATACTAAGTTTCTCGCTAAACTAAAGACTGCCTTATTTAGCCGTGGTTGACTTAGTGGATTACCTTGAAGAGGCGCAATATAATATAATATAAGCTCCATATGAATGTTAAAATGCATTCGTTAGATGGCAGGCTATACCTTCAGAAACTCCAGTTCATATTTCATTGTAGTGAAAGACTTTAATCGATCGCCATTTTGTGTCGATGACGGATGAAATAGATTGTGTGGAAATGTGACTTTACTGTCAAACCTGGTTAGATTATATAACTCTTTGATAATAAGAGTGATCGGCCTTATCCATATTTAACTGAGACTGTGCAACTCCAGTGTGTTAAGTGATGCTGCCGTTTTGCCCGTTAAATATTAGCTTGTGTTGTACACTGGGACTGCTGCATAATTCTTTCAGCCACCAAATGATGCCTAGTCGTTCTACTGTAGTGAACAGC
>JACEVL010002674.1:0-17509 GCA_020284085.1 Aporrectodea caliginosa
GTTTTATATTAATTTCAATAAATTTATGGTTTCCTACTACTGTCTGCAGTCAAACTCAAAGACGACTCAAGCAACATCTTAGCTACGAGTAACATCTGCTTCCTATCAGTTTTGAAATAATAGAGCAATTTGTTCACATGACAGCCTAAAATGCAACCATTGCAGTGTGGAAATTCAAAAAATTTAAAAGTGGGGAGGGGCAACATCCCCCTCCCCATACCCTGCTCGGCGCTGCGCGCCTCAGCGGTCGTCCTTCGGACGTCCCCATTTGCCACCCCTTGGCAAACTTTCTGACCTAAGTCCTCCCCAGGAAGTGGTATGTCACGTTTTTCGCCTTTGGTTTCCTGGATAGAGAACACAAAATAATGGAATGGCAGTGCCCATTTATGAAGTATATTATTGTCGTTTGCTAGGCCAGTTATTCCACCAGCCTCCTTACATGTGCCAACTAGCCATTCTTTTGCATGGTCTGCATCAACCTAATTGAACCTTCTATAGCTGTTCTAAGTAAGTAAGTAAGTAAGTAAGTAAGTAAGTATATCCTTTATTGAAAAACCAACTGCTAACCGCATTTTGGTGTACAAGATCATCAAATATAAAAAAAAATTACGTATACAGCATCCGTGTGACAAATGTTTTACGAGATAGAGAGTTTGCCTTAGGTATTATTCTATTGTGGGTTCTGGGGCGTAGCGAGTACGAAACAGTTTTCACGGGGGGCAGTAGTTGATGTAATACATGTGCAGGGTTGCTGATGATGGTAGAAAAGAGGTTAGAGTCTGCTTTTCTGCAAAGTTGTTCGAAACTTTGGTAGGATTCCGGTAGATAACGAGACCGGACCAGTCGCCGTATAGTTGCCTGAAGACGAGAGCGTCCCTCTACCCCGACAAAGCCCCACAACGCCGGGGCCGCACAGATTGAACCGCTATAGCTGTGGTAGCATAAACAACGAAATCGCCGTCACGGAATTCATCCTCAATTTCTTTTGGCAACAAGTGCATCTCCGCAATGCAGATGGTGAGAGACTTGCGATAATTCGAACGATCGTATCTGGTGATTTAATTATTATTATGGTTGAAATAAATTATGCAGATTAATAATTAGAAAAACGAATTGCTCTCTCTATCCTCACTAATAAAAACATTACAATAAAAGCAAAATTCTGTCGTCAAAATGTTATTTCAAACTCTAAAATCCGACTGGCCGCCATTTTGTCCGCCATTTTGGTTTCTTGGAAAGGCTAAATATGTGTCTTTAGTTCCATCGTATTCCTTAACCCCAAAAATGTTAATTTAGACTCTAAAATTATGTTTCCATCACATACAATGTTTCACTTACAGCCTATGTTTGAAGATAATGGCCGCCATTTTGTCCACCATTTTGGTTTCCTGACACTACAACATATGTGTTTTTAGTTCCATCGCATTCCTTGACCCCGACAATGTTAATTTAGACTCTAAAATCAGGTTTTCATCACATACATGACTTTAATTATAGTAATCTAGGAAGATTCTTACCGCCATTTTGTCCGCCATTTTGTCCGCCATATTGGTTTTCTGGCAGTGCTACATATTTGTCTTTAGTTCCATCGCATTCTTTGACCCTGAAAATGTTAATTTAGACTCTAAAATCAGGTTTTCATCACATACAATACTTCACTTATAGCCATTTGAAGATAATGACCGCCATTTTGTCCGCCATTTTGGTTTTCCGGCAGAGCTACTTGTGTGTTTTTAGTTCCATCACATTCCTTGACCCTGAAAATGTTAATTTAGACTCTAAAATCATGTTTCCATCACATACAAAACTTCACTTATAGCAATTTGAAGCTATTGGCCACCATTTTGGCCGCCATCTTGTTTTCCCATGCAACCGCTCAAAATCCAGGTTGCTAACCGCGATTTTCGTTTTCAGCAGGGTCAAATTAGTCTAGAAACACCGGTTAGCAAATTGTTACATGATTTGCTTCTAACAGTGATTTCTAGAGCCCTTTTGAAATTCCAAGCCTAGACTATAAGTACAAGTTCACACTACTCTCACTTTCTGAGACTGCATTTCATATTTATAAACAAACTAGACGTTTTTACCCGGCGTTCGCCCGGGTTTTCCTCAACGCCCGTGTATTTGAATTGAACGACATCTTCGTCAGCGCCCGTGAATTTGAATTTAACGATGTGCAAATTTGTCGTGTGTCCCTCTGGCGAATTTACGCGCTGGCTTGAAATTGTTTAATTGCACTCTATCCAATATATACTCCTGCATAGCTAGAATTCAATTGCATTGAAACTATGATCAGTTGATCACATCGAAACTTAAAAATTCAAATGAAAACGTTCGTTAAAAATTTCGCAAATCTCTAAAGTGTTGCATTGAAATTCTGCACGCGGTGGCCCGTGGGCGTTACCACTTCTGATTTGAAATCAACGGTCATCGTGATTGGTTGCGAATCAGAGCGTTGACCTAAATCCTCCGCGTGACGTAACATTGCATATTAATTTTAGAATGCGTGACGTGGACAAATGGCCATACTACGGCTGCTATTATAAGATAGCCTCGTCGAAAAAGTTGTAAATTTAAAATGTCCATATATCGGCGTTTAAATAAAATTGCGAGCTGAAAATAGTCGCGTTGATCAAGACGTGGCGTAATAATGTTTTGTAAAATTTTGTAAATCGCTAAAGCGTTCCGTTTCGGAGCCTTTAGATGCGGACAAACAAACATACAAACAAACAAACGGAAGGAAAACGTAAACAGACTAAGACTTATAATATAGATTAAGCAATTTGCCATAACGACTGAAGACATGGTTGCGCTCGACTATGTCTCAACAGCGCTTGAATCATGTGGCAATTTCACATGTTCACCAAGAGTTCTTGGACAACATTGACTTGAATGAGAGCCTGTGATTAAGCTTGTGCCCACAATATTGTGTGCTCCGCCTCGGAGATAAATCCGGAAACACTGATACGATTACGAATGCTTCTCGCAACAACTATCGAGCGGTCTCCGTAATGCCTTACCGGTTCTTTCTTTGTAAAATCCTAGTTTAACGTGGCGCTTGCATTTTCGCCGATCCAAGGTCAGTACAGCAAAAATTATCGGACTAATCAGGGTAATATTTATCGTTTTTGCGCTGTAAATTATTTTATGTAGGATAATTTTAAATGGAGGTTGGATTGATGACAATAATTTCTTGCTGAAGTAGAAGATGGATTGAAGAAGAAATGATTCTTGCTTAAATAGAAGATGGATTGATGAAAAATAATTGTTGCGTAAGTATAAACTGGATTAATGACAGTTATCCTGGACATTGGTATTGAAATGCCATGCATATAAAATTATTTAGACAGCAAAAACGATAAATTACTCGGATCAGTCAGATAATTTTTGCTGTACTCACCTTGGCTCGGCGAAAGTGCGTGGCGCTCCGGTTCTTTCTTGTTTAGGACGGGATCACTCTCTGAAACTGGTGATTTTGACTGCTATATAATCACAGAACAGATACCCATAACGCATACAGCTCCACGTCGAAGAGATTTCTGATGCAGCAATTGCTTGTAGTAACATTTATGCTTTATTCTTGCTGCAGGTACTGTCAGTGTGATTCGAGTTCTGTAGTAGTCAACCATATTTCGCCACAGGTCTCCTTCTGTCACCAAGTGACGCCATTCCGTTGGAGCATGGTGGGGTACGACCAGGGGTGTAGACGAGCCGGAGCGGTCCGGAGCGGTGTTCCGGTACTTATTATCAGAGGTGTAGACGAGCCGGAGCGGCGTTCCGGTACTTATTATTTAGCCGGAGCCAGTGTTTAGTCTAGACGTCTCTTGGGGGGGAAATTTTTTTGGAAAACTGTCGTTACTACCCCCTCGAAAATTTGGAAAATGTTAGAAAATTTGTGGGAAATAGTCATTGCTACCCCCGCCCGGTCATCAACTTTCAAGGGGAGCCAGTGTGTAATCTAGACGTCTCTGGGGGGGGAATTTCTTTTGGAAAACTGTCGTTACTACCCCCTCGAAAATTTGAAAATTGTAGAAACTGTTAGAAAATTTGTGGGAAAATACTCGTTACTACCCCCCCGGTCATCAACTTTCAAGGGGAGTAGGCCTAGATATTAAACACTGGCCGGAGCGCTCCGGTACTTCCAGATTTACGTCTACACCACTGGGACTTCCCATACATCTGTCTCACATGGATAATAAGGCTTGAGGTGTAGCAAAGCTCGTATGTTGCAGACTCAAGTCATGTGCCTACACTCACATGTATTAACGTCCATGCTTTATCAGCGCGAAACACTTTGGACAAGCTCTTTCATGAGGACATTCAATATTATTCCTTCAACATGCAGGTTGCCAGAATCTCAAACAGCGTGCCTTATTATCGCCGCATTCAAGATTTCTACATTATGTCTCTGTCAGTAGGGTCTACCACTAGCTTTCCACTGCCTAAGGCTAACAAGAATAGTAACATTGTTACTCGACGCATCAACAAAAATATAAATATATGCAAATAAAAATGGGGATTTCCGCATCCAGGACACTGCTTTATTTCTTTCGATTGATAAAAAAAGTCGGTTTGAAATCATCCTCAGTGCAAACTCATTAGTTTTATACGTCGATAGACAAGCGGTATTGAATGACCACACAGTATAGCAGCCACGAGCCGGACACCGTATCGAGTGTGCTCCATTTTCTATCTCGTTGTAACAGTAAAGAGCCAATAAAAACAACGCTATTTTATAAATTCAAATGTCGCATATGCGCATTAATTGACGTAGATGCCAGTAAATGTCCATTATAATTTATGCATGTTACAACATAGAGTAGATAATCTACGGTTTTGGCTTACTATCATTATCAATTAGTAACTTGGTTTACATCGATAAGGGCGCGCATAAAATGGCGCGACACAAAAGAGCGCACATAAAAGGGCGCTCTCACACAAGGGCGCGGTCACATAAAAGTGAGGTCAAATAAAATCGCTGGCTAATAAGACCGTGTTCCAAAATGAGCGCGCGCCAATAATAATGGGGTCGCTGATTAATAAATAGGCTACATGTCCATGAAGGTAGGCTACATAATACTAACATTTAATCGCTAATAAAAGCAATGGCAATTCAGAAATTATTGTCGATAAAATAAACTCTTATTATAAGCACATTTAAATCTCTATTAATCCAACGAATAAAAATGTGTAGATAAGGTTGTCGCTTAATAACTCATTGATTATGAAGCAAACATAATTAATAATATAAACGAAGAGAACTCTCTGCAATGAAGTCAACAATCCTGTAACGCATACCGTCATACCTTTACGAGCCCATTGGCTAGCCGTGACAAAAGGACGACGGCAGAGGGTGGAAGGATGGAGGCATTGGAGGGACTGACGGCCCTTGACGGGTGAGACGGACGGTTGTCGCTTAATAACTCATTGGTTAGAGAGCAAGCATAATAGATATTTAAATGCGCCTATTATAAGAATTTATTTTATTGAGAGTGATTTACGAATTGCCATTGCTTTTATTAGCGATAAAAAATTGTTTTCGTTGGACTAATAGAGATTTAAATGCGTTTGTAATAAGAGTTTATTTTATTGACAATGATTTCTGAAGTGCCATTGCTTTTATTAGCGATTAAATGTTAGTAGGCTATAATATTTGCTATCATAGACATGCATGTATTTAATAATCAGCGACCCCATTAATATTGGCGCGCGCTCATATTGGAACACGGTCTCATTAACCAGCGATTTCATTTGACAGCGCCCTCATGTGAGAGCGCCCTTTTGTGTGCGCATTTTGTGTCGCGCCCTTTTGCGCGCGCCCTTATTGAGGATACCGTCGCCTCCACAATGTCTTCTGAAATTTATTTTAAATCTTAATTGCCTATTTTACACTTACCTTTCCTGTTGACAGTGCTTAGTGTCAAAGGTAAGTAAATGAAGCAGCCAAGCTCTATTCCTTTACCACAATTATGCACTATAAAGAATAAGTAAACACGAAGTGATGTGGCTGGTTGTCTGATGATTTGATGGCATGAACGAGTTTTGCAAATGACTTGCCAACACTTACCAATGGCATGACCACAGAACATTTTGACACTGGGAGTTTCATCATCCAGGCCCATAATTTTCGGTATAGTATTAGTAATTCTTGCTACTGGAGATGTTTAATTAACTGGATTTTTATTCGAACAGATATAAGTAGTTATCAATAGGCAATTATAAGCATAATTTCTTAAAGCTATTTGAAGCATAATTCCTTAGTAGCGCTTGAAGCATAATTTTGCACTACAGCTTGAAGCATAATCTAGTCCAGGTACAGTTCAAAGGTCAATTCTCAACGAACACACATTAAACGAGGCCAAGGGTCATTTCAAGGGTGCCTCTTCATAGGGGGCGTGCGTGTGCCTACCCCTCCCCCTCCATTGCAAAGTGCCCAAGCTCATTCATTATTCATTAACCACAAAGCGGGCAGCATTTTACACTGCAGCCTTTAAGTGTGTGTATGCCACAACATTAGACGTTTGTACTCGCAACCAATGACACGCTGAATTATAGAATAAGGGGCTCATTAGGGTTTGACGTCACACACACACTATCGGCTCTCTTTCAATCTCTATAATAATCTATCATTCAAACACGAAAAGACATGAATTTAATCAATCTTTATTGAAGCGAAACACAACATCAGTACATTAAAGTGTTACACACAAAATTATGAACCAGATAGTCGTTAAGACCAGTGTCCAAAGTTAACATATTTGCAATGGCATTAACTGTTTTGTTTCTAGCTCTATGAATGCAATAGAATATACAATAGTGTCCGCAGAATCGACTGACTACGCTTTGCAAATTTCTATCCGTATAAGTCCAACGAGCGCAATGTCTGTGTAAAAACGTTCTGAAAGGCGCTTCAGGTGGTTCTCCAAACGAATCAAAGTATTCGCCGTATGTAGAATCTTCAATGTACAATACGATCCAATGTTGTCCAGGTTTGTCGTGTGGGTCGGTATTACAAACGATTAGAGCCGGTTTGCTTTTGTCAAATGTTTTAGGTAATCTATCGCTCGCAAACACGCCCAAGAACATTGCTCTACACTTTGCATCTTTCTGAAGTATCTTCTCTATTCTGCTGCCATTCATTTTCAATTCTTGTAATCGAAAAGCACGTTTCTCGAGCGGTCGATTTCCAAGATATTCTCAAACTCTGCGAATGCGATGACATTAATCGTACTCGCCAGAGCTTGCGCAAATTTCAGATCCAATCGAATATTTCCTTGCTTGAGCAGGTTGAAATGGCCACCTTCGGCTAGGTCGGCTGTTAGATCGAATGCGTAAAGAGCGTATCCTCCTGGAAAGTCCTCTCTTGTTATTTGGTTGCCTTCGTCTCGCATCCACTTTCCAGTTCCCATGAACAACGAAGCATAGGCGTTTATAAATTGATTATTAGCGAAATTTAATTCCAAGGGCTTCACTGATTGCTGTTGACCATCCAAGTACACTTTTAACTGTGACAGATTCATATGTTTAAAGTTGAATGGATTCTTTGTGTAGCTCCCGTTAAACGCGTCATTGTCAACACATCCTATAACGAGTCGAGTGGGTAATTGGCCAGAGAAGAGACATTCTTGAGTGGCATCGAGATTGCCTCTGGGTATGGTAAATGTTTTACAAACGCCTCGGCGAATGGGGAATTTCACGTTGCCGGCTTCGAGTGCTTTCGCGTGCGCAAGAAACACTGACGGACTCAGTTTAACTTTTCTAATGTACAACTTGCATTCCAAAATTCGAACTTTAAATGCAGCTCCTTGGACAGAAGACATCAAGCAAAATGCGTCTTTATTTCGGACGAGACGTATCTTTATATTGACGTCATTAGGAAGGAAGCGATCTTGGAAGAATAGATCACTATGTATACATCCCAACATTTCAACAATGTTTCCTTCGTTGGCCAATGCGCTGCGTTTCCTGAATCCGGTATTTACACCGTTAGCATCGTGTGGATTGGCTTCTTCAAAATGAGTGGCAACATCTTTGTAATACAAAGCCGATGTCAATTGCGAACTTTTAGCCGCATCTCCATAGCTTAGAACAGTTTCCAAGTAGCTGCGATATGCATACGTATTGTTCGAGTCCGTGACAAGCGTGTCGTTTAAGGTAATGTCGACTTCGGAAAACAGACTGTGTAAGAGCAGGTTAACTGGACCAACGTTGTCGCCGGCATCAACAGCATCGTTGTTTGCTTTTACGATCTGAGCTCTAACATACAACTGCGAATTTGACAAGTCTATATAGTCTTGTCCAGCTCCAGTTATACTAAATTCTATAGGATTTCCTTGAGAAATAGTAGCTATTGGGTTATATTCTACAAATGTGCCGCTCTCTATACTGGTCTGCGTTGGTGGTACAACAAAGAGATCCAATTCACTCTTTGTGCATTCGCAAGACTGAGGATGAACGAAAGCCATGGTTGTTAGATCTCACCGAATATGTCGTGCTTTACTCTTTTAGTAATTCTCTTAAGAGATCTTTTTCGTCTCTTCCTACCACTGCCGCTCTGGTTAGTGAAATCGCTAGACGATGTGAATGCTTTTATACCTTCAGGAATACGTCTTTTGCTCGACTCTTTAAGTTCTTGTCCCTCTACAACATCATTGGCAATCTGCAAACCCGTTCTCAGAAATTGTTTTCCAAAAGCCTTGGCACCGGTTTGAATGAGCGGCCAAGCGTTTCTGAAAAGACCGCTCAGAAAACTTCCCAAACCATGTCCGCGTTGCATGCGAGCACCTTGGAACACGGACATTCCGTTACCGCTCTGATTCAAATAATAATCTTCATAGTCGAGTCTACTCGCATCGCAACAAAATTGTTTTTTCATTGTAGATGATATGGTATTTTGCAGCGTCTGAAATGTAGTGTCACAATCACCTTCCCGTATTCAAATGGAATTGGATTGCCAGTGTCGCTTCTTATATCAATTTCTAAGGAGTCAAATGTTTTCAGCTGTAGTGGGACATATAGAGGTTTTTCGTATATCGTATTCACAGTCTGACCACCTTTTTCAGTTACGCGAACGATGCGAAGTAACGGAGCTTTTGTATCACCGACTGAAACGTGCTCTAAGACATTGCAATAGACGTACATGGAAGAAAAACCACGATTGATGTCGCAAGCGTTTGTAGCTTTCCAATCCCAATTGCTATCATCTTCGTTTTCAATTGGGTTCTGACGACCTCCGATACCCAACATAGAGCATAATGCTGGAGAGAAATTTACACGTGACATTGCTGATAAATCTGCATTGAGACGCTTCGTTATAGGATTATACGTGAACCTTGGATACGATTCATATTTGCCTCCACAGGCTGCTTCTTTTATAAGGACATTTATCGAATCTACTAAATCAGAGGGGGTTTCGTAATATCCAGGCGATAGACGCAGTGTCTTAGTCATAGAACTTCGCGGTTTATCATCGACACTTTTGCCCATTTGTAAATAAGTAAATCTACCTTCCATTTTTTCTAAATTAGACCAACTATGTTGATATTGAATTTCCACCAAACCAACCTCCCATTCACCAGTCAACGATATTGCATTCGCTAATCTCGTCGTATAATGTGTAAGAGTGTTATTGGGATAGTAAAGCATAGAGCTGTTACTAGGCAACGTAAGGTAAAAATGCGCCATTCTATAGCTTGAGAGAAACGACCCTATATACACGATATACTTTACGAAACTGAACTCGTGAACGACTACAGATCGAATATATCAGATGTCCACGAGTTGAAATTGTTGTCGTAACCCTTCCACTTTACGAAATATTCGGTTTTGCCGGCGCGCTTGCGACTCTTTAAAACTCTTTCTATTTTGTAAACGTCGTCTTTTTTCAAAATCTGTTGCAGCTCGGGTTCATAGAATTTACCCTTTAACGTCTCACCGTTTAGATCACGTAGTTCATATGTTATGGGATCGGTGGGTATTCGAGCAATGATTACGAAAATTTCTTCCGACCAGCTCGGTAAGTATCCCTTCTTGAATGCAATTCTAGCTTTACAAATTCGTACCTTATCACCCACGCTATATCTCCACTTTGCAGGTCGTTTCTTTTCACCATACAAGCGCGTTCTTATAAGGGCTTCATTTTCCATAGACACCAGAGTGGGCGCCATGCCTATGCTACGGTGATAAGTGTTGTTGTACGAAAGTAGCAAATCTTGTAAAACGCTGACATAGCGATACGTATTCGTGTGAGTAAAATATTTCCACATTTTCGTTTTAAGCGTTCGATTAAATCTTTCAACTATAGAAGCCTTTATATCGTCATTTTCGCTGGTGTAAAAGCGAATGGCATTATCGCGCAGCATGGATTGAAAATTTCTATTGAGAAACTCTGTTCCTTTATCTGTCTGTAAATGTGCAGGGTGTCTATCTACAAGAAACGACTTAAAGGCATCCGTCAACTCTGTACCACCCTTTGTTTTCAACGGAATCGCCCATGCGTACTTGGAAAAAACATCTATACAGGTTAATATATATTTATTGCCATCGTTATGTTTTGACAATGCAGAAAGATCTACAAGATCAGCCTGCCACAAGTCGTCTATACCAACAGTAAAAGTTCTTCGTCGTCTAAAATTTAATCTTACAGGTTTATGTAAGGTGTAAGCGTCTTGCTCGCGCAACCAAGTTTTAATATCCTTATTTTTAAATTGTCCGTTAACGTGTCTTTGAAACGTCGCAACTCCGCCGAAACTACCAGCTTGCTTCGGATCGAAATATGATTCCATCAGTACTGTATCCACTTTGGTAGACTTTCTAGCCTTTCTCGTTTACGACTCGGTGTGACTGGAGGCGTTTCTTCTGTGGAAGCATTAATATATGCCCAACGATCTTGGTTACCGATTAGTTCGTGAGGGATGTTTGAGTCTTTCAAAGCGTCGGCGAGCTGTCTCCAACCGGTTGGAAGCGAAGACGTCGTTCTTTTTCTGAGCAGATCGTTGACCAAGTCCACAGCATGCGTCTTTGGAATAGTCGCATTCTTCAAAACGAGTTCTCCCTTTGAGTTCCAACGAATATCAGGATTGACATTCATGTGAGTTAACAACCTAGAAGCCAGACTTTTCCATTTCTTTGGAACCGATTCCAACACTTCGTGTTCTATAAGTCTCGAATAGTCGACTGATGGTGGTTTAGCACCCTGGGCGGCGGCGGCGGCGGCATCCCCAGATTCGAACTTGGTTATAACGTTAGGTTTATCCAGATTCAAATAGCGACTTAAACTGTTCGAGTACAATTTTGCTTTATCATCGTCTGCAATGTTCCGATGAAGTATCTCGTACATTTCTCCGTCTAATTTCGATAGGGTTTTATCTAGCATAGTTTCCTTCCATTTCTCAATTTGTCGCGGTTCGACTAAAACCATCTTTTTCGTGTGCTCCATACTATATTTTGTTGCTTAGCAGAGTACCGAGGAAGGAAAGCACGGGTGTTAGCAGCGCACCTAAGAAACCACCAGATTGTACGATTCGTCTCTTAATCTTCTGACGAGTTTTCTTAGAAGTTAATTTTCTGAGCTTCTGTTTGAATCGACTCAGTCTAGTCTTCTGAGCTTTCTTCAACGGAACATTCCCTTTTAAGACGTTGAGCGCGCATTCGCAAAGACAACACAAGAGAGTCTGTTTGCAATTCTTCATAATCTTTTTCCTCATTTTGGGCGAAGCTTCTTTAAGCAGCTTCAACTCTAGAAAATTCTTCATCAGCCTTGTTGACATTTTTGCAGTGAATGACGTGACGAAGATTTACGTGGTCTTATATTCATTTCCTCATGTAGACATAATGTGTTTCGCCTGGGAATATATTGGTTCTCAATCTACATCTCTCGTCTGATGCAGCTGTCAGATCGACTAGAAGATAGCCAAAGGGCACCATAGTCGCATCTGCAAATGCTTCTATCATAAATTGTGATTTTCCAGGAAACATCTGTCTGGCCAAATTTGCAACTTGCGTTGAATCTCTAACATTCTTGAAAAGAACTAGATAATGTGCATTCAAACTTATCGTTCTCATATGTTTGTTGTTATAAAATAGATTTTGAGTGAGGTATAATATAGAAACATTTCTATGGTGACTGATTTTCGTGAATAGCATTGTTACACGCTGGTCCGTCTCAGCCATTAAATCATCCAGCACAAGAAGAGTGCTCTCTTTTCCATCGAAAATATTCAAGTCTGGAAGTCCCTCGTGAAACTGAATTTGTGGATACTTATCAAAAATTTCTTGATAGATGCCATAGCACCACATTACTTTATGGATTGTCGGCTTCACCATATGAGGCAAATGATCTATAAAACGCAGAGTAAATTGCGTTTTGCCGCAGCCCGAGGGGCCACTAACTATAGCCGAGAAAGGATGTGTCCAACTGACGTCCATTGTAGAAACTGATAGAAAGTTTTAAATGTAAACCTGATGAATTTGTTTAATTTGGTTGCAAAATAAACATTTTGATTGATTGATTGATTGATTGATTGATTGATTGATTGATCCGTGAAAAATTGAGGTAAATTAGAGCCCAACATGTACTCCATTTGGTATCAAAGCTCAAAATTGCTTACGACGCTCTCCCATACCCCTAGTGACCTAGTCGTTAGGGGCTTCGCGACTTCGGCAATCGCAATTCCCCCCATTCAGACATGCTAGTAGGTTCCCCAAAATTCTGGATCGTGGTTGCGCCCATGCACACTGCCCCCTCCTCCTCATAACCATCTCTCGTATCTTTGATTGGTTATTACTTTTTGCTCAAGTTGAGATCTGTTCTTATTCATCGATTGCTGTTTGCACTTGGGAGGAAACAATTAACAAATAAGTCATCGGCGTATTTGATGAGAAAGTTGGCACCGTCGAGGGCTTGAAGATCCGACAGCGTTCGAGGGCGGGCCTGGCCCAGCCAAGAGCCCTTCACAATGCTAGCATTAATCTCGATAACCTGTGATGACCGTTTATCAGGTTTCTGTATGATAAGTGTACATCGCAAAAAGATTGCAGAAAACAAAGACGGATTCATAGACACGGTGATCAATCAGTTTGGACAGTTTGTATTAATTGTGGATACTGTAGCTTACTGTTCTGTAGACCTACTTGATCCACCTGGGCAATGGCCATTTTCTTTCAGGGAAAATGGGGCTTTATGTTGCGGGACCAAGGTACCTTCTAGGTCTCCTTTTGACCCATTTCTCCAGTATCTTCTACAGTGCAACCACATTTGTTTTTCTCTGAGTTTACTTCTTGTCGACGTAAATTTCTCTTCATAATCATTATTATTATTATTAATTATTATTATTATTAAACTGTCATTTATAACGCGCCTAAACAAAATTGGAATCTTGCACGAAGGCGCGTAAACTTATTCTGGATTTATATATCAATAAATGATTTGATTGATTGATTGATTGATTCATTTGATTGATTGAAGAACACAGACGATTGCAATTGTTATTTCAAGAATAAGAATCAGTCATACAAATTGTAATTATCATCTTAGCCATTCGTTGTTAATGGCTATGATTTTTTCACATTTTAATTTTTTATTCAAACTAGTCAAGATTACCTAAACAATTTAAAATATATAAAAACATTGAAAGTTTTAGCTATTGGCAGTTTTGTTTGTAAATTAAACGTTAAAATATAGGCCTAGCTGAAAACGGGATCCCAGAACGCTAACGCTACCTCCTGAATTCCGCAATTTTTCGGTTCCTCCACCATCATCGCCAATCATCCACCACCATCTACCTCAGGCTCCTCTATCCATCACCCCCAAGGCTTTCCACTCGAAACTAAAGTCTCTCTTTTTCAAGAACTCTTATCCTGACTCATCTGTCCTGTACCTTCCAATTCTCGACCTAAAAGACACTCGCCTTAACATCTGCTGTGCCCTCTCTGATCCCTCTCTGGAAACTGGACTCGAACCTCCTCGGACTACTCTTTTGGACAACCCTTTGACTATACGCAGCGCTCGTGAATAAGCTGGTGCCCTGCGCTTGGCTTTCGAGTGGCGCTTTAGAAGTTTGGAGATTACGATTACGATTACGAACAACAGGCCCCATATGATGTCAAATCCTTCCAAAAGCGCTGACGGCTGTTGGGACCCGTGTCACATCCCTAATCGCGTGGGCGAGCGCCGAGGGTGACGCAATCGGTTACTTTCGGCACCCTCGTCAGGGTCTCGTGCCAACAATCTAAAACCTTGCCCCCATGCAAAAATTCCTGCGGACGCCCATGTGCAAGCCAAAGATCATCGTATAAAATCCGAAGTAAAGTTCCGCCTTCCAGTAGCACAACAGCACAGCCAGCGAATGAGGAAGAGGTGGAGCTTGTGAGACGGTGGGCTCTGGTGGGTGGGTGGCCAGGGTGGGTGGACGTGACCGATTTAGACGTTGATAATCTTATGCAAACATTTGACGTCAATTGCAGGTCAAATGATTGAACGAGACGGAGACAGACAGACACAGAAACATATAGAGACACATATTCAGACAGACACGTAGGCCCTATAGATGAAAACCGACAGACACATACGGACAGATACTCAGATCCATAACGACTGGTACACGTATACACAGACGGACACAGAAAGGTTTACAGACAGGCAGGCAGACAGCAACAGATACTCAAGGGCAGTGAGATGTAGACGGTTGGGTGTCCCAAAAATACATAGACTTTTCAAAAGTGTATGTATCTTGATGGCCAACCTCAAGAAAGTTTCTATAGGACTAGTTATTATCACTATCACCATAGACGCCGACTCCTTGGGAGCTTTGGGTGCCAATGCACCCAGAGAGAAAGTTCAGTGGGTGCCTGGCATCCAGAAGAATTCAGACCTTAAATTCAAATTTTTTACATTATGTTACAGTAATCTCACAACTTGTGAAGCAGTAGGCTACAACACAAATACCTAACATTGCATGATATCACAATAGTGAGTTTCAAATACTTTTTCTAACCACGTAATCCTTGATTTCTTTTCCCAAAATGCACTAAAAGTCACCTATGGCATTGTAGAATATAAAAAAATGCTCAAGGTACTGGGGTAGGACCCAGGCAGTGGCACCCAGAGACAAAACCAAACGTCGGCGCCTATGACTATCACTATCTGCAGCGCAGACTGCTTTGTATGTAGGTGGGTGGTAATACTTGAGATTATTGAGTAGATTAGTCGTATTTTTATCGGCTGTGAGCCGGCCACATAAAAACAACGCTGACGATACACGAACTTTTATTTGTGACTGATTCGTATTTGATATAACTCCATACAGCATTCCCACAATAATATTGAAGTCGTTCAAGATCTTTAGAGACATTTTGACTACAAAATAACTACGACTATACTAAGTTTGAAAATTTGCGCTAGTCAAACTGGGTCGTAATCGCTATAGAACTGGTTACAAAATAGCTAAATTTAATAAACTGCGTTACTACTACTGGGTTAATTCACAAATCCAACATCCAGGGTGAACATAGGCTATTAGTTGTAGCGCATTTTCACATCCTCATGCATGTTTGTCGATATTGCACTTTTTATTTTCTTTGTATTAACGAAAATAACAATAAATTTTCGTTAGTGTTATTTGCGTTATAGTTATAGTTATAGTTAATGATATTTTTCAGTTATAGTTAGCCTATAGATATTGTTAACGAAATCATTTATTTCGTTGTAAACCGAACATTTTCGTTACCGTTATCGTTAACGAGAATTACACTGCCAAACAGTGTCAAAAATGAACTTTTCAAATTCCTTGCAGTCGATTTCCAAGACTTCCGGTTGTGGAGATGGTTACGTATCGATAGTCCGAAGGTTCGATAGTCCGAAGGTTCGATAGTCCGAAGGTTCAATAGTCCGAAGGTTCGATAATCCGAAGGTTCGATAATCCGAAGGTTCGATAGTCCGAAAGTTTAATGGGAAACATATATGTATATGCACATATTTATGTATATGTACATTATATGTATGTATATGCATGTATACATACGTATAATATCATATATGTTTGTATATATGTATTTATTAGCCTATATACATGTACATATGTTAGCCTATATAATATATATATATATATATGGATATAAGTATATATATGATATATATAATTATATGTGTGTGCATATATATAAATACATATATATATATATATATATACATATATGTATGTATCTATATGTATATGTATATATGTATGTAAATACTATACATGTACATGTATATAGGTGTATGTGTATATGTACAATGTATATGTATATGTATATATATATGTATTTACGTATATATGTACTTATGTGTATATATATATGTGTGTGTGTATATATATGTATATGTACATATATATGTATATGTATATGTGTATATGTAGGTATGTTTATGTATATATATTTATATGTATATATACATATATACGTTTGTGTGCGTATATATAATATATATGTATATATATGTTATGTATTCATGTATATATACATGTATTTATGTATTTATGCATACATATAGACATACATAAATATATACATATATATATATATATATTATATATAGATACATATACATGCATATACACACATATAATGTACATATATATATATATACATACTTGCACATACCTATGCATACATATACACATACATATACATATATATGTACATATATATAAATATACAAAAGTACAATAGTACATATATACGTAAATACATATATATACATGTACATAAACACATACATCTATATACATGTATAGTATGCACATACATATATGTTATTATATAGATACATACATATATGTATTATACATATATATATATTCTTGTTATAAACACATACACAGATATGTATTATATATATATGATATATATATATTCATATCCATATATGCATATAGCAATATGCTTATGAAGGACTTGCCAGGGTCCCTACGCGCGACGGCTTTGAGGTGGATTCGAACCCGCAACCCTCCAGCTGCAAGGCACCGAACATACCCCCCAAACCACCGCGCCCCAGTATATTGTGTTGTGTTGTGTGTTGTATTGGTACTCCACGTTTATAATGCGACCGAGCCACCCGCAGTAAAGATCCGAGAAATTAATCTCTGATAAACCGGCCCGACCGGGAAGCGAACCTGGGCGTGGCGTGACGAGCGGGAACCAACCCACTCGGCCACTCAGGATCCTTATATATGTATATACATACTTATTCATATACATGTATATACACATATGCACACATAATTATATATATCATATATATATACTTATATCCATATAACATATATACATGTATATAGATATAAATACATATGTATACAAACATGCTTATATATACATATAATGTACATACACATATATATATGTACGTAAACATATATTTTTTACCATGACACTTTCGGACTATCGAACCTTAGGACTATCGAACCTTCGGACAAGGAATTTATCAACGTAAAATACGGGATTACCCATAAACATATATTTCTACATA